>JAKUCM010007070.1:0-34549 GCA_023374145.1 Lepidium sativum | reverse complement strand
GAGCCTCCATATGCAAATCCAACTAGAATGACTTAGACTTTCTAATATAAAATAATCACAAGTCAGCTGTTCCCTGGAGATAACGAAATATATATTTTATTTCATTCCAATGTCTTTGTGTGGGTGATGAATTGTATCTTGCACGCAAATTTGTAGCGTATGCTATATCTGGTCTAGTGCAATTTGTAAGATACATGAGCCCACCAATAACACTCATATAAGGTACTTCAGGACCTAATACCTATTTGTTATCTTCACAAGGTAGGAGTTGGTCTTTCTCGATATTTAATGATAAATTGACCATTAAAGTACTCAAAGGAGTCACATTATCTATATAGAAGTGTTTTTAGATCCTTTTCGTATATTTTGATTGATGTACAAAGATTTCATTCCGAAGATGCTCGATCTCGAGTGTCCAAGATCTTTCATTTCATGCTCATTCTTCATATGAGTTCTTGTATCATCAATTTCCTTTTGGGTTCCGATTATATTCAAGTCATCAACATATACAACAATGACTACAAATTCAGATATAGATTTCTTAATAAATATGCAAGGACATATAGCATTGTTGGTATATCTTTTACTCAACAAATATTCACTTAAGTGATTATACCACATGTGTCCGGATTTTTTTTAATTCGTAAAGTGATTGTTGTAGTTCGACTAATATATTTCTTTAGATTTTGAGTTCAATGCTTCAGGCGTCTTTAATTAGTATGAGATTTTCATATATATATATATATCATTATCAAGTGACTCATATAGATATGTTGTCACAACATCTATTATATGCATTTCTAGATTTTTAAATGCTGCAAGCTCATCAAAAATTTGAAGGTAATTGCATCTCTTACCGGGTAATATGTTTCTTCATAATCAATTCCCAGTTTTTGAGAATATCCTTGGGCAAAAAATCGAGTTTTATACTTTGTTACCTCATTTCTTTTTTGAACAAAGACCATTAATACCCAACTGGTTTCTTTAGTTCCTCCTCCTAACGCTAAAAATTCATCTTTATTAAAATGATAATCGGTAAAACGTGCCTAAACATATCACCCTTTTTGGTATCACAAACCAAATTATACTTGGTGATGTATACGAAATATATATTCCCAATATCCTTTGTGGTCCCATTTTTGTTCTTGGCGGCGGTGCTATAGAGACAAAAACCGCACATCAAAAACACGGAGATGAGATACATCTGGCTTGCAGTAAGATTTTAAATCTAATGGAGTATTTATGATATGAATTCGCTCTTATTTCAATTAATGCCACAATATGCAAAATTGCATGACCCCATATTGAAATTGAGAGTCTTGTTCTCATCATTAACGATCTATAAATAATTTGTAAGTGTTTAATCAAAGACTCAACCATGCCATTTTTTGTGTGAACATGTGGGACTGGATGTTCAACATCTATTCCCGATGACATACAATAGTCATTGAAAGCTTGTAAACTGATTTCACCAGCGTTATCAAGTCTTACCTTCTTTATTATATAATCAGGAAATTGTGCCCACAACCAGATTATTTGGGCTATGAATTTTATGAGTCATATTTCGTGTGCTCAATAGACACACATGTGACCATCTACTAGATGCGTCAATTAATACCATAAAATATCTAAATGACCCTCATTGTTGATGGATAGGTTGACATATGTCAACATGTATTCTTTCTGAGAATACTAGAGATTCATTCCTAACTTTGGCTGGTGATGGCCGAGTTATTAGTTTTCCAAGAGAACAAGCGTTACATGAAAATTTTTTCGCTTGAAAAATCTTCTGGGTTTTCAGCGAAGGACCATTTATATTTTTCACAATATTTCGTATCATGACTGAACCAGGGTGCCCTAAACGTTCATGCCATGTTTTGAAGGTACATGTAAACTTCAGGTTTACTGTAATATACTACTCAGTCATGTTTATTTTTGTGAAATATTGTCCGGAGGATAAAGCTGACAACTTTTTCAATATATATTTATTTCCCGAATTAGTTGATGTAATGCAAAGATATTCAACACCATTTTTATTTATAGTTTCTATGTGATATCTATTTTTGCAGATATCTTTGAAACTCAACAAATTTCTACAAGATTTGGGGGAATATAATGGATTATCTATCTCAAACTTATAAAAGATGCGTTAGTATAATAATAACGAACTTTATATTATAACACAAACTATTTTACATAACACAAACAAGATGAAAACTATATTATGTAGTAATAACTATTTATACATTATGTCATACTTTCTTGTTCTCAAAGATTTTAGTCTTTTTAGTTTTTGTTAATATCAAAAGAATGTCCAGCGTTTCTATAAACGAAGTTGGTTTCTTTTTGTTTTCCTTTTTTCTTTTGTGATTCTTGGTGTACATCGATAAAATATGTTGGCGTACGGTAGGTATGCGACCAATGCCTTTTCATGTCACAGCTACAACAACTTTCCTCATGTTGCCTTTTTCAAACTTCCTTTCCTTTTGACCTTTTATTATTCCTTTCATTGTTGAAATCATTAGAATGAGATTTTCTTCCTTGTCCACGTCTATATTCTCCTTATTCATGACCACGATAATTACCTCTATCGCGTCCACGCCTATAATTATTATAATTTGATGATGTAGCATCCGCTTCTAGGAATGATGCTGACCCAATAGAACAGGAATGATGGTTTAATGTTACAAGTTCATTATTTTGTTCTATTACAAGAAGAATTTGCATTAATTATGAATACTTCGTGTATTTATTTTCCCGGTATTGTTGTTGCAAGACTACATTTCCAAGATGAAATGTTTGGAGAGGTTTTTCGATCATATCATAGTCACTTATCTTCTCTCCACATAACATTATCCTAGAAGTAATTCCAAACAGTGCAAGATAATATTTACTTACGATTTTATAATCATAGAACCGGAGGTTCAACCTCTCATATTTAGCTTTTGATAAAATCTCATATTTCGGGTGATCAAAACTGCCTTGGAGTGATTGCCAAAGATATGCAGGATATAATTTTGTTATATATTCATCTTTTAAACCATCGTAGATATGGTGGACCAAAAATATCATAGCATTAGCTATTTGCTTTTATGAAGTTGTTTTTGGTTTATCGATGGTATCAAGGTTTTTTTTTTTTCCTTTTATGTGCAACCTTGATGCAAATGCCCATCTCATATAATTATTTTCAGATATATCAAGTGCATTGATCTCAATTTTGACTAAATTTGACATAATTACTACATTGTAATCATAAATTTTATTCTTTAATTTTAAAAATTAACATAATATTATTAAAACATAATATAAAATAACATATTATTTAAACACATAAAAATGAAACACACATACGATTACAAAAAGATATAAAACACAAATAAGCAAAAAAAAATTCATCCAAAATTCTGTGGAGTATATTCCCAAACAAAAAACCGAAAAAGTCGCAGAAAGAATTATACCAAAACAAAAAATTAGAACCCAATAAATTTTCTTCCAACAAAAGATTTAATCCAATTTTCTTAAAGAAAATTTTTGAGATGTCGAATAAATTTTTGAGTGAAGAGTTGAGAAAAAAGTGAGTGTATTTATAGATGAAAAATATATATATAGCTGTTGGAAATATTGATTAGAGCCGCTGGAAGAATATATATGTGTTTTATTTTTTGTAACCTTAGAAAATATAACTAAATAAATTTATCAAAATTAATATTTACCGAGGATAATATTATCATGAATCAATCAAATTATAGAAAAAAGATAATCACATATAGACAATTTATTTTTGTTCTTCATTTGTTCTTGTGGAACAAATTTAAATTTTTATTTATTTATTTTGTTTTAGTGCTATTTGGGAACGTTTTTTAAAAATGTCTGCAGGACATTTTTGATTTCTTTTTTAAAAAATTTTTTGTTATTCGGGATCATTTTTTCAAATATCTTCTGGACATTTTTAATTTTTTATCGTTCTTCTGGAATACCTTAGTAAATGTCTTCTGGACTTAAATAAATATATAAGGAGTGAACCACCTATACGACTTTGTTGCCATTATAACATCATATAAATTAAATTAAAATATATAACATATATATATATATATGTGGACCTATTCACGTATTAAAATAAAGTACTAAGATTATACCCACACTATAGCATGAGATTTGATTATCTTTTCAATCCGTTTTTATTTTGATTCTTAAAGTTGTTTATATTTTGAATAACTTTTTTGAGATATTAATTTAGAAGTCTGATACCAAAACCAAAATCAACCAAAATTCGAGCAACCGAACCCGACAAAATAACCTCAATAGGTACTAAATCTATGTATTTGAAAAACTGAACCAAATCTGAACTTGCACCATATCAAAAAACAAATCTATAAATCTATTAAGTGTCTTCAGTTTTGATTTTTATATAAAAATACATGAACCCAAATTCAATGTATACCGAACCAAAATTTTTCCGTAAATTAATATAGATATTAAATTAAAAGAACCAAAATACCATATTAGAGGAACCGAAATCGAGAAAATTCTAAAATGGTCCTAAATACATATACCCAGAAAACTTAATCCAAACCCGAACCGGGACCAAATCAATAACCAAATTTGAATTCAATATATTTTTTATGAAATTTTAGCTTTTAAGAAAGTTTTTAAAATTAAATCTTTATTATTTTTAGATGTTTATACTAAAATTTATAACAAACCATGTATGATTTTTTTATTTATAAACCCGTGTTTATTTAGTTTCTTAAACACGTGTTGATATTTGGAATATTGTTTTACATGTCACAAAGTTGAACCAAAATTGATAGAGTTAGAGGAATCAAACACGAACCAAGTCTGACAAAATATCTAAATGGGTTTTAAATATATATACTCGAAAAACTAAACTGAAAAATGAACTAGACCGAATAAATAACTGAAATGGTAACTGATTATTTTTTAATTAAATTTTACCATTTAAGAAATATTTCTATTAAATATTTATTAATTTATAATTTTTATATAAAAAGTTGTAACAAAACCTATATTATGCCTATTTTAATGGTTGATATGAACTTTAGGATAATTTTATCTTAATATTTATAACACGGTCAAAATGAAAGTGTCTCCCATTTTAATGTATAAGATTAAAATAAATTTGACAAAAGTTTAATTTTATCTTTTTTGATACGAGAACATTTGATTAGAGAAAATTAAAAAGGAAGGAGACGAAAGTAGGAGACTGAGAGTTGCTTTTTTATAATTCTCAAAATGTGTATATCTTATTTTCATCCCGACATATGCAGAGGTGTGTATATTAAAAAAAAAACGTTTATTTAAACTTCCAAAATATAAAAATTCTTGGATCTCCTAATAAATAAAAATACTTATTTTATTAAAGTTCATTTTGAGCCTACATATATTTATAATAGTGTAAGGCGGTGAATAAGATTAGATATTTTGTAGGTAAATAATTAAACCTATAGGACTATAAATAATAAAATATATATTAATAATATCCTAAATGTTTTAGTTCTACCGGATATTTTATGAAGTTGATGTACCAACGTATTCAATTAAAAATAACAAATCTGACCGGATCAAGTCAAAAGAAAAATGAAAGGTCAAAGGAAATATTTCAAAAACAAATAAAATTTCATCTCAATGGTTCTGCATCTGTTTCTGCTTTGCCAAAAGTTTCTGAATTCAGAATCATGAATAGCAAACAAATTGTATTGGAAGACAAACTAACAAACTGATATAATCATTATATTAGAACATGATAATTATCATGCCTATAATTTATAGTATAACAGAAAAAACGTATTAATTAAGCATATTAGACATGATAATTACAATGCATATAGAAATTTGTTTTTTTTATCAAAATATGTGGACTATATACCCTTCACAAAGTTATTTTTTAAATATTTTTTGGTGAACTATAGATTTTATGCTTTTGTGTTAAAAACTTGTTTTCGATCAAAATCTATAGATTATAGTCTCCACAATAATATTTTTTCACTTAATTTTTTTCTATTAGATATTTTATTACATTTTTTGTGTACAATGTCACATAGTCGTTTTATAGAAAATGAGTATAAAACTCTTTACCAAAAACATGAAAAAACCCTAAACATTTTTTTATTGTTTTTAAACCCTAAGTTTTTAAATAATGTACAACAAACCATGAAACATATTTTGAAGAGTTCTAGATGATTTATTTTTAATTAATGGTATCCAAAATTACATTTTTTGTCATAAAACTTGTAAGTTTTAAGATCTATATTTTAAAAAAGTTTGGATGAATACATCATATTTAGTTAAACACAACTGAAACAAAAACAATACAATTTTGACTAAGAATTTAGGAAATAATTACTCTCTACAATGATAATTTCAGATATATACATATACTAGAGAAAACCAATATCATGGATAATTATGGATTTATTTAATCCGTGATATAACACAATGTAATTTTTTTTTTTGTATTGTCTTTACTGAGAATATCACTATGCAATATTAAAATAATTTTTGTTGCGTCAAAAGTGATTGAAAAATAGATGCCATCCCAAAACAGTTTTCTGTATATTAAAAAAAAAACCGATGTGTTATAGATGTATAGGTAATAATTACTTATATAAAAAATATTTACAATAATTAAGGTAAGTCGACCGTCTTATTTACCTTTATATATTTTGTTCTATGTGTTATATTATACACCACACAACATACACCTTTACGTAAGAAAATTAAAGAAGTTTATCATTCTCCTTCTCTCCACGTGCTCATTCATTCATTTATTAAAGTTATTTTATAACACGTTATCAGATGCTCCCATATCAGAGAAAGATAAAATTTAATAATGGGTGATCTGGTCCCATATATGTTATATATTTTAATTTATTTTATAAGGTATAATAATTACCGAAATACCGCATGCGTGAGCTCTCCATACTTAAATACTAATTTTGGGAAAATAGGCGATGCCTTCTCCGAATTGACTGATAGGTTTTGTCTTCACAATTATGATCAATACTTTTAAATGTCCATAAAGATATTTACGAAATGTTCCAAAAGAACAGAAAAATTAAAAACGTCTTGAAGATATTTACAAAAATGTTTCTGAACAACGGTAAAATAAAATTGAAATATAAAAATATAAATTTGTTTCAGAAAAAAAAAACCATAAATAAATTGTAAAGAAGAAAAAAAATCAAATTATTGTTATTTTAATGCATTACAATTAATATCTGAATATCTCTTTTATAATTCAATATTTTCTCATAATCATTTTATTATTAGTAAATATTAATTTTGCAAAATTTATTTTGGTTATATTTTCTAACAGTTATGAAAAAAAACATATATATTTCCAACGGCTATAAACATTATATCCAACACTTACATACAAAATTTCCATGTATAAATACACTAATTTTTCTTTATCTCTTCACTCAAAAATTTTATTCCCCATCACAAAAAATATTTATTTGGATTTTAGTTTTTCACTGGTCACAATTATTTCTATAATTTACGAGCTTTTCGTTTTTGAACACCCTTCCAAAGAATTCCGGATGATCGTTGGTCTCCTTATTTGTGCTTCATATGTCCTTGTAGCCGGCTGTTTATTTCATTTTTTGTGTTTAGATAATATGTTATTTTGTATTATGTTTTAATGATTACTGCCCTTGATATATAGGGAAACAATTATATGAGATGGGTATTTGCAGCAGAATTGCACCTTATTGGAAGAATCCTTGATACCATCAATAAGTTGTAAACGACTTAAAAAGAACAAAAAACTAATGTTATGATATTTTTAATCCATCATATCCACGATGATTTAAAAGATAAATATATAACAAAAGAAAATATTATAAATCTTTGGCAATCACTCAAAGATAGGTTTTATCACCAGAAATATGTGATCATACCGAAAGCTAAACATGTGTGGTTGAACCTCCGGTTTCAGGATTCCAAAAGTGTAAGTGAATATAATTCTGCTCTGTTCAGAATCACTTCCAGGATAATGTTATGTGGAGAAAGAAAAATGATTATGATATGATTGGAAAAACTCATCAAACATTTCATCTTGGAAATGTAGTCCTACAACAACAATACCAGACTAATAGATACAAGAAGTATTCATACTAGATGTGAATTCTTCTTGTAGCATAATAAAATAATGAATTTGTAATGGTAAACCATCAATCATGTCATACTATATCAGCATCATTCTCAGAATCGAATGTTATATCATTAAATTACAATAATTAACATGGACACGGTCGAGATAATTACCGTGGTCGTGGTCGCAAACAAGGAAGAAAGTTTCATCCTAATAGTTTCAAAAATGTTAGGAATAATAAAAGACCAAAAGGAAAAGAAGTTGGATAAACGCAATATGAGGAAAGTTGCTATATGTGTGGCATGAAAGAGCATTGGTCGAGTACCTGCCGTACGCCAAAGTATTTTGTCGAACTACACTAAGAGTCACAAAAGAAAAAAGAAAAAAAAACGGAAACCAATTTTGTTTATGTCAATGTTGGACATTCTTTTGATAATAAAAATGGACATTCTTTTGACCGTGATGTCAACCGTTTCTTGATGTATAAATAATGATAGATATCTCGATGTAGCTGATATTAACGAAAGCCAAAAAGGACTAAAATCTTTAAGAAGAAGAAAGTATGACATGATATTGTTTTCTGTCTTGTATTTGTTTGTAAAATTGTTTGTAAAATAGTTTTTGTTGAAATATAAAGTTTGTTCTTATTATAACGCGTTTTTTATGAATATTTTCAAATTAGAAAATGTTGAGGTTCGATAACAAGGATGGAGATATGTGTCTGGCAGATAGTGCTACAACGCACACAATACATAAAGATAAAAAATATTTATCTTCCCTTAAAATGAAAAATTCTGCCGGAAGCGTAAAAACTATATTTGGTAATGCAAAGATTATTATAGGATCTGTAAGAGCTTGTTTCTCAATGTCAAGGAGAACAAAATTTGAAATAAATAATGTGTTCTATTCTCCCAAATCCTATAGAAATTTGTTGAGTTTCAAAAATATCCGCACAATTTCCTGATCATATAATAAAGAAGGTAAGACTTGATAATGCTAGAAAATTCACTTCACAAGCCTTCAATGACTATTCTATGTTATTGGGAATAGGAGTTGAACACACGGATGATGTTCTTCATATTTTGTCGGTTTTGAGCTCAATATTACGGTTATATTTGGGAAATTCATCTATGTTTTATTGAGATTTAAGGTCAAAAACATTCAAAGTTGGAATCATGTTTGAAGGTTGACTTTGGAGAGGTTTGAAGCATTTTCCAGCATTCTCCACAAAAGGAAGGACCGTCGATCAACCAAGGATCGATCGATCAATGATCTAACAAGGATTATGCGCACGATCTGAAGAACGACTTGGTTTCTGAGAAGATTGACTCAACATCCAAAGATCGATCGATCAACCAAGGATCGACCGATCGATGCCTTTCGCAAAAACCCAATTTCAAGATTTTTCAGCTCTTGTTTTCGGCCCTATAAATACTCTTTTCCTAATTTATTTTGAGAGCGGTCTTTGAGTTGGGAGAAAACGAATTTTATAGAAGTTTTAAGAGTTTGTAAGCTAGGAAGAAGATCTCTTCATATTTGAGAAGAATTTTTGAATCTTCTTTCTCTTTGTTAATGCAATTTCAGTTTGAGTTCATCATAATTTGCTTGATTTATTGTTTTATGTCTGAGTAGATCTTAGATCGGATCTAGGGATTCTAGGGTTTTAGAATTCACTATTGGGGAACAAATAGGAGTGATGTTAGATGATTCTCCTTCTAATACTTGAGTTTAATGCATAGATTAATCTGATCACCTAGTCGATGATTTTAGGTTGTTAACTTTCCAAAAGATTGTTAAGAACTAGAACTAGATTAGAAGAGAAATTCCTTCACTACCAACAAGAGTTGATGCTAGGTTGGGTTGTGGGTGATTGAACCTGAGCAATAAAGCCTACTTGTAATCTGAAACCAACGAGAGTTAGGACTTTTAGGTTATTAAAAGAGGGGTAGATTCAACGAGAGTTTGTTTACCTTTATTTATGTTCAAGCCGAGAATAAGATCAAAGTAGTTCCTGAATAGTTTCCTTGACAAGAATTCTAACTCCTGAATGAATACCCGACATTCGATTGCTTTAGTTATTCGATTACATTCACGTCAAAGATGTTAGAATTCACTTCTCTAATTTTGATTGATATAGCTTACGATTTAACAGAATTTGACCCCTAAGTACTATTACGTTTGTTGTACACTTGCAGTAGGATATAGGGTTAAAACTCGTAGTATCAAGTTTTCGGAGCCGTTGTCGGGGAACCAACAGTTGCCTTTCGATTATCTGTTTACAGTTTCAAGTCTATATCGTTACTTACATTTTCCTTTTTGTTTGTTTTTGTGCTTTTCCAGGTGTATGACTTGAAGTCAAGGTTCAGAACACCTATCCAACTTGGATAATCAAGAGCTTGCGAGGGTTGAAAGAGAAAACCAAAGAGCCAGAAATATGAATCCTCCAGGAAATCAAGCACAGGATCCGCAGGATATGGCCACAATGGTGCAACAGTTGCAGAGAGAGTTGGCTAAGATTAGGAGAGCACGAGAGCATGCTCAACGCAGAACAGTAGGCGACATGGACACTCTACACACCCACTATCGCAATCACTCATCTATTCGACCTCCTGCTATTGACAGGAATGATTATGAGATCAAACCTCAACTTATTAGGTTAGTTAAGGAGTATGTCTTCAATGGATTTCCAGGGGAGAATCCTATGGAACACATAGATAACTTCGAAGACATATGTGGGACCACTACCTCTAATGGTGTACCTGCTGATTATGTGAAGTGTAAACTCTTCCATCATTCACTCTCAGACAGAGCTTCCAGGTGGTTACGTTCACTGCCTCCAAGATCACTCACCACGTGGGCTCATGTTCGAGCAACGTTTCTTTATCAGTTCTACACGAAATCCAAGACTGCAGCTCTCAGGAGCGAGATTTCATCGTTTCAGCAACGATATGGGGAATCTCTGAATGAAGCATGAGAACGTTTCAAGGAGTACCAGTGAGATTGTCCACACCATGGGTACTCGGATGAGCAACTTCTCAACACTTTCTACAGTGGAATCGAGTGGGAGTACAAGAATTCCCTGAATGCTGCCAGCAATGGGGACTTCATGACCAACACTAGGGATGAAGCTTTCACTCTGATTGATAACCTAGCTGCAAGTTTTGGTAGTCATTGTCCGGAATATGATCAGACTAGGAAGGTAAACAGTGTGGAGATTCAGAGGATTGATGACATTGCTGAGAAGTTGGATATCCTGATCCGAGCGAATCAGGGTAATCAGAGGAGTGTGAATCAGGTTGGATATCCTGATCGTGCGGTATTCCTGCTCGATTGATCGGAACAGCTCTTGCAAGAGAAGGAGCTGTTCCGATCTTGTTGGGAAGGCCATTCCTCAACACAGTTGGAGCCAAGTTAGACTTTCTAAGTCAGAGAGTCGTGTTGCAGAACGTTGACAATGATGTTTCATATCCTATTTGAGCTTCATCGAGTCGTTTCTGTGGGATGATTCGAGATGATGAAGAATACAGTGACTGTGACGAGGAGTATGAGTTATTTCATGAACACGAGAGGGTCTCGACTAACATCAAGACACTTGTATACTTTATCATCTCGAAAAATTCTACAACTACGTTGTTAACGGTCTTGTAATCAAAATTTTTGTAGGTAACCCTGGCATTGATACTAGTGGAGTCTACACGGTCAAGGAAATAGGCCGCGATGGAACTGTTGCATTGCTGGATGCCTCAGGAAGGACAATACATAAGAAAGATGAACAGTTGAAGAAGTTCATCATTGAGGAGATCAGTGTCCGAGGAATGAGCAAACCTCACTCATGCAGTTCCGCCATCAGAATGGTGTCCGAGTCAAGCTAATGACGGTAAAAAAGCGTTGAGTGCAAGGCAACCCACTATTAGGTAGTTTGTTTTTTATTTTTCCTTTTAGTTTGATTTCATTTTTGTTTTTTTGTTTTTGTGTTTTTGTTCAAAAGTAAGAAGCTCTCGAAAGGAACTATCGATCGATCTACCAATGATCGATTGATCAAACGCCTCGAGCAGGAATACCGCATGATCCAGAGCACGACATGGAAAACATGGATCAATCGAGCAAGAATACCGCACGATCAAGAGCACGACATGAAAAATAAGTCGGATCGATCGAGTCATTTAAGAAGAACTTGCGCACGATCCACTACCCGACCGAGTAGGTAAGGATCGATCGTTCTATGCTTGCAAGAGCACAGATCGATCGATCAATCCTTACCCAGGTTCATCTTCTTAAACGCGCAGAACAGTTACAATTCGCGAAACCCCAATTGTGAAAATTTTTAAACTTGATTTATCTCTCGTTTTTCATCCGTTTTTGACGATTCAAAAACCTAATCCGCTTAACTCCGATTAGCAAAGGTATGTCCTCTAAGTTTGAATTTTTGGTCCAATTTGGATGTTGAATTGGGTCAAAGGAGAACTTGTTTCCTTGTTGATTTTCATAGATTAACTAATGCATGTGCCTCATTCTCACATGGATTTGACCCCCTCTCGCTATTTGCATTTTTGAATTTCGATTAGAAATTGCTTGTTAGGTTGAAGGAGAATTTCTAGAGGAATTTTGAAATTTTTAGGCTTGCTTTTGATTTGTTGTAGTTAGATTGATGAATTGCTGGATGCTGATATTGTTTAATTAGATAAGCAATCGAACCACCGATCATTTGTATGCTTATGATATCGAATTCTTGTGAATTTTCTCGATCACAAACTCATTTTTTCGGTTGTCTCTCTATTCTTTCTTTGTAGATGGTTCGAACATCAACCTCTAATCCTAGGAAACCTACAAAGAAGGTCCGGGTAATTTTGAATCTGCAGGGCGGTTAGTCGTCGCGACAGTACGAGGATGCGCCTAGACGAGGTTAACTTGGTGATTGTTTGCCGTGGCCGAGACCGGAATAGACATACTTTATGGATAATGTGGCTAACAAGGATGTCCCCTCCCTTGTTTGAACTACGACAGCGTATAAGGATAGAACTGAGGGAGATGGTTGGAAGAGCTTTCATGAAAGCTTCTATGATCAACTTCTGACAAACACGTTGATCCCGACAAAATTCCTTTGCCGCGAAACATTGCATAGGATGGGCATTCTAGGATATGTCGTTTAGCTGCTGGATAATCTTGGTCTGGCCAAGTTTTGCTTTGATGCTTATCCACTGTATCTGGAGGTCGTCCGACAGTTCTTGGCAACATGTGATCTACATGCATGCACCGATCCCCACAGTCCAGTTTATGAACAGTACCTCACATACCGGTATATAGGAGCCCTCTATACGATCACCATTCATGAGCTGTGCCAGATTTACAGTTTTGATCAGTATGCAGTTGGGCAGAAACCGTCAAAGAACTCTCCTCCAAAGAATGAACTATGGTATTTGTTGTCAGGTGACGGGTATCAGGGTAAGGCTTCAAAGCTCACTCACATCAGAAATCCGGCCATTAGGATAGTCGCCAAGCAGTGTAACCAAATCTCAACTGAAGTATTTGCACGACGCCATCTCTCCTCTGGTACTGGATCTTTATCAAGATCCTACTCTCGCTGCAGGACCGCCTTTGAACATTAACTGGGCCTATCTTTTTGCTAATGAGCTGATCAGGCACATATATAGAGGTAACCCAAGGAAGGGAGTGGTTGAGCCAATTGGTAGTCTCCTGACACCGATCTTCATGTTCTATGGGTTAGATCTCGGCCAGACAGAGGTTGTGTAGAGGATCGATTTGATCGATACTACTGCCTTGGTCAGATTTAGGTACTTTCTGGAGAATAAGCAGTGGACCTTCTTCGATGACACACCCCAGATGATGTATGTCACCCTCCCAGCTCCTCACCTCACTTCATTTAGCTGCAGAGAGAACATGGAGTTCTTGCCTGATTTGTGGCATCCCGAGATCTCCGGTAAGCTCAAGGAGAAGGAAACCGCACCACATGCTCAATCTAGGAGAGCTGGAGCTTCCACCTCTACTCAGTTCGTACCTCTAGCTTCAGCCGCTTAATCTTCTGGCTTTCTGCTTCCTGAGTTTCCTGATGAGGAACTCGGATTGCCTCATTACTCGCCGGACTTCACATATCAGCAGTTCAGAGATTGGCAGGTCGAGAACGAGAGGAGGAAGAGGTCGATTCAGCAGACCATCTGGAATGCTTTGAAGAGGATCCCAACGTCCCTTTGTACGAGTGCACCTGCAGCTGATCGTGATGAGCATGCCTCCATGCCTACCGCACCTACTAGCCGACCAGATGTTGCCGGACATTGGTCTGATGATGATGATGATGATGATCAGCAAATGGATTATCGTGTCCCTCACTGTCGCAGAGCACCAGGCGATCGCTACAGCGAGAGCCGTGAGTAGCTTCTTCGCTACTTCCAAATTTTGTTTCAGTTTATTTTCATTTTATTTAATACTATTTCTTTTTGCTTACTTTTATTTCTTATACGTTTTTATGTCTTCCTTTTGTTTATTTTTACACTGGGACGATGTAAAGTAAGTCTGGGGGAGAACACTTATTGACTAACGCATTTTTCAGTTTTGTTTCTTTTCATTTTTTCAGACTCTTTCCTTCTTTTATTTCTGTATTTTGAGCTTTTGAGACTGATATCAAATTACTTGATTTTCTTTTTTCTCAGCATTATCATGAACTTAGTATCACATGTTTTGCATTTGTCAGGAATCGATTAAACTATTGGAAAACCTAGAGACAAAGCAACATTCAGTTTCAGAGCACATTCATCTCAACTTTCAGGGGATTTCATGCTAATTTCACACCTAACCCAACTTAATCCTCTCGTCAAGGGAATTGGTAATACATCAGATATGTTCATTATATTTACTCAATGAAAGATGTTCCTTTTAAGCTTGGTTTTGTGTCTCTCTTCATCATGTTCACGCATTTTGAGCCAAAAATTCTGATGGTCGATATAAGTTTTTGCATTAAGTTTGCCTAGGGTAAAACTTTTCCAATGACGCTGCGAGTTTATAAAGTGAATTAGACGTCTCTGAGGATACATCCAATGACATGATCTTTTTCACTTTACTAATTAGCTTACTGAAGGAAACTCCAATGAAGCAACTTACTAGTAAGAATTGGTCTTATTAAAAGAGAGAAATTGAATCAGATTGAAGGTATTCTGGAGAGTAGATATGGGAACTTTTCGCCTTTTGATCGATATTCCCTCGAATGAGATTGCACTTAGATTTATTACGGAGTCAGTATGGGAATTTTGATTGTATGTTTGGAGTTGTGACACGAGATTTTTATGTTTGCTAAGTCTGGGGGATGTACAAGGTGATCTCGATTTTGATGAGTCGTATTCTTGTGATCACTTTGGAACTGATGTGAAGGATCTCGAGAGAGTCATTGGTTTGATGAGATGTGATCTTCCTACTGTCTTTCTTCCTTTTCTTGAGGACAAACAAGAAGCTAAGTCTGAGGGGAATTGATGTTCCTCATATTTTGTCGGTTTTGAGCTCATTATTACGGTTATATTTGGGAAATTTGTCTATGTTTTATTGAGATTTTAGGTCAAAAACGTTCAGAGTTGGAATCATTTTTGAAGGTGGACTTTGGAGAGTTTGTAGCATTTTCCAGCCACGAAAGGAAGGACCGATCGATCAACCAAGGATCAATCGATCAATGATCTAACAAGGATTATGCGCATGATCTGAAGAACGACTTGGTTTTTGAGAAGATCGACTCAACATCCAAAGATGAATCGATCAACCAAGGATCGATCGATCGATGCCTTTCACAGAAACCTAATTTCATGATTTTTCAGCTCTTGTTTTGGGCCCTATAAATATTCTTTTCCTATTTTATTTTGAGAGCGGTCTATGAGTTGGGAGAAAACGAATTTTATAGAAGTTTTAAGAGTTTGTAAGTTAGGAAGAAGATCTCTTCATACTTGAAAAGAATTTTTGAATCCTCTTTCTCTTTGTTAATACAATTTCAGTTTCAGTTCATCATGATTTGCTTGATTTATTGTTCTATGTCTGAGTAGATCTTAGATCGGATCTAGGGATTTTAGGGTTTCAGAATTCATTGTTGGGGAACAAATAGGAATAAGATCAAAGTAGTTCCTGAATAGTTTTCCTGACAAGAATTCTAACTCCTGAATGAATACCTTACATCCGATTGTGTTAGTTATTTGATTACATTCACGTCAAAGTTGTTAGAATTCACTTCTCTAATTTTGATTGATATAGGTTGCGATTTAATAGAATTTGAGAGTGTAACATGGCTCTCTGAGGAATTCGACTCCTAAGTACTATTACGTTTGTTGTGCACTTGTAGTAGGATATAGGGTTAAAACTCGTAGTATCAACAGTCCTGCATGTTAACACAAAATGGCATGGCTTAATCTTTAATCAAACGGTTACAAATTATTGCTAGACCATTAATCACATAGAAACCATGAATAAAATGGTGTTGAATAACTAAGCGCATCACATCAGTTAATTAAAAAAAGAAATGTATATTTGAAAAGCTGTGAGTTTTATCCTCCATAATATATTTCACAAAATAAATATGATGGAATCATATGTTACAGTAAACCTGAAATTTACATGTGCATTCAAAATCTTGCATGAACACTTAGGTTACCATGGTTCAGTCATCATGTGAAAGATTATAGAAAATACAAATGGTCATTCGTTAAAAAACCAAAAGATTTTTTAAGCAAAAGAATTACCATGTAATGCTTGTTATCTCGGAAAACTAATAACTTGGCCATCACCAACAGAAGTTAAAAATGAATATCCAGTATTCTTAGAAAGAATACATGGTGATATATGTGGACCTATCCACCCATTATGCGGGCCATTTAGATATTTTATGGTATTAATTGATGCATTTAGTAGATGATCACAAGTGTGACTATTGAGCATATGAAATATGGTTTTCGAAAAATTCATTGCCTAAATAATCAGGTTGAGGGCCAAATTTCCTGATCATACAATAAAAAGGTAAGACTTGATAATGCTTGTGAATTCACTTCACAAGCCTTCAATGACTATTGTATGTTATTGGGAATAGATGTTGAACACACAGTCCTGCATGTTCACACACAAAATGGCATGGCTGAATCTTTATTTCAACGGTTACAAATTATTGCTAAATCGTTACTAATGAGAACGAAACTCCCAATTTTAATATGGGATCATGCAATTTTGCATGCTGCTGTACTAATTCAAATAAGATTGAGTGCATATAATAAATACTCTCCATTGGAATTAACATCGGGCCAGAAGCCATATTTATCTCATCACCTTGTTTTTGGGTGTGCAATTAATGTCCTCATAGCGCCACCACAAAGAACAAAAATGGGACCACAAAGGAGATTGAGAATATATTTTGGGTATACATGACCAAGTATAGTTCGGTGTCTGGAACCAAAAACTAGTGATATGTTTACAACATATTTTGTCGATTGTCATTTTAATGAAATTGAATTTCTAGTATTAGGGAGAGGAACTAAAGAACCTCCAAGAGACATCACATGGTACACACCGTCATTGTGACCCTTGATCCCCCTACGAAACAACGTGATCTGGAAGCACAAAAAATTATGCATTTATAAAATATGGCAAATCAGGGTACCAGATGCATTCACCAATACAAAAAAGGTGACAAATTCATATATACATGTTGTGAATGTTCCATCAAGAGATACTGTCCCGAAAGAACAAAATTATGAAAACATAACAAATGAACCCAAGGTTCAATTCAAAAAGGAGAGACCAGTGGGATCAAAAGATAAAAATCTCCGAAAGAAAAAGATTGTAGGTGAGTTAAATAAAAATGGTTCAGAAAAACCAAATTATTCTGAGAAAAATCTTGGAGATGAAAATAGAGAAACAAAAGGGATTTCCATCAACTATGCCCAAAACGGAAATATTTGGATTAGAAATCAAAAGAATATGATAATGAAAGTGATGATCCAGAACCAAAGTCTATATTAGAATGCCAGAAAATATCTGATTAGAAGAAGTGAAAATTGGTCATGACAAAAGAAAACTCTTTGGACTCATTGTCATAACTCCTCAACATGTAAAACATGTTGGATATAAATGAGTTTTTGTTCGAAAAATAAATACGAAGAATGACGTAACAAGATATAAAGACCGACTTGTTGCCAAGGATTTTCTCAAAGACCGGGAATTGATTATGAAGAAGCATATTCTCCGGTAATGGATGCAATTACCTTCAGGTTTTTGATGAGCTTAACAGTTTCTAAAAATCTAGAAATGCATCTAATGCACTAGACCAGTTATAGCCACGGTTCAGATCTGCTTATAACTGAAGAAACTAGTAGCAAGCTCGTGGTAGATGACACTGAAAATATGATCTTACAGAAAACATGTCGTGATGATGGAGAAAGCTCACAAATAACGGTTTGTAAACTCCAAAGTCTCTTTGTTTTTTTTCTGTTTGTTAGTAAATAGTTTCCAGTTGAGTTATGTTGCTGCCTTATATATAGTTAATTTGATTGGTGCTAATAGCTTTCATATGAAACAGGAAGGAGCAATTGAGGATGAGAATGTAACTGTGCAAGGGCCTCGTGTGCCCGCCTTTGTAGTTCATGTTTCAAGACCAGCTGAAGTTGAAGAGACGAGGAAAGATCTTCCAATCGTAATGATGTAGCAGGAGATAATGGAAGTTATTAGTCATCATCCCACTTATATTATTTCAGGCCAAACCGGGTGTGGTAAAATAGCCTTTTGTTATATTATTTTATAAAACTAATCCAGTTTATGAATCTTACAGTTCCTTTATGAAGCTAGTTTCGGTTCAAAGCAATTCAGTTCTCGAAGTGGGATTATTGGGATTACCTAACCACGTCGTGTTGCTGTCCTTGCCACTGCCAAGAGAGTGGCATTTGAGCTTGGTGTTCATCTCGGTAAAGAAGTTGGGTTTCAAGTTAGGCACGAGAAAAATATTGGTGAAAACTCCTCTATAAAGTTTATGACCGATGGGATTCTACTTCGTGAGATTCAGGTATAGACGGTTTGTTGCCTGGTTTGTTTGGTAGATCCTTTTCATTTTAATCATGGATATTTTCTTACTATATACGTTACTGTTGGAATTAGTAATGAAGATCAATGAGTTAATGCTTAGTCTTGATCTCTTGCTGTCATTTACCAGAAATAGAAGAAAGAGATTCAAGGCTAATGCTTAGCAGGACCACTTTTGGAGAAGTCTTCAAACGGAAAGGGAGCTTGAATTAACACATGATCAGTGTTGTCTTTTGGTCAATGATCTTCCTGCTTTGGAGCACTGAATTCAGGAGATTTTGCAGTGTCAAGTACAAGTCTTCAAAGGCTGCAAAAGAAGGTCAAAAGGAAGCTTCTGCTCTGCTTATAGAAGAGTTAATCAAGCTGCAGAAAAAAGGTTGCAGAGAACATTTTTCTTATTGATAAATGTTTATTATATACAATAGAGTGTAAGCTAGAGTTGTGTATGAGAGTGAGAAACAATACAAGAGTGAAATAGAATCACACAGTAAAGGGGTTGGGTTTTCTTCTTGTATTTGCACCTCGTGATGTTTGTGGATTCCAGGATAAGTCCCGGCAAGATGTAGGTGAGGTTGTTAACTCCTCATCGAACTCGTTAGACTCACTGTATTCTGCATCTTCTCTTCTCTTATCTCGTCGTCTTGATAGTCTTCTTCTTCTAGTTAGTCTTCACTTTAACTTTCAGCAACTCACTTGGTATTCTTGTGTTTCATAAAGAAAGAAACAAAGGAAACAAAGCATCAATTTTCTCAACAGATTGGTATCACAGCTTGGTTCGTTGTTGGTGACTCTGTAAAGAATAACAAACTTGGAGAACCATGTCAGTATCAAGAGTTGAAATGGAAAATTTTGATAGACATGGAGACTATACTTTGTGGAAGGAGAAACTCATGGCTCATTTTGACATTATCGGCCTAAGCGCAGCTTTGAAAGAAATTGCTATTGTTAAAAAGGATGGAGGTCCAGAGGGCTCAAAAGCAGGAAGTAAAGATGAAAAAGAAGAAGCCTTAGAAGAAAAGAGAAAGAAAGCAAGAAGCACTATTGTTCTGAGTGTTCACATCAAGTACTGAAGAAGATTATAAGAGAAAAAACTGCAGCATCGATGCTTGAAGCTCTTGACAAGATGTACATGTCCAAAGCTCTACCAAATCGAATCTATTTGAAGTAGAAGTTATACAACTTCAAGATGTCTGAAAATAAAGCAATATAAGGAAATATTGATGATTTTCTTCGACTTATAGCCGATCTAGAAAGCAAAAAAGTAAATGTGTCTAATGAAGATCAAGCTATCTTGTTACTCATGTTTCTCCCTAGACAGTTCGACCAGCTAAGAGACACCATAAAATATGGTACAGGAAGAACTCTAGACGACGTGGTTGCTGCAATATATGCCAAGGATCTTGAGTTTGGTTCTAAGACAAAGAATTCAAAGAATCAGGCTGAAGGCTTATATGTCAGGGAAAAAGGAGACTCAAGGTCAAGAAGCAAAGATAGAGACAAGACATCTAAGGAAAATAGATCTTGGTCAAAATCTAAAAGCAGAAAAGGATGTTGGATCTATGGAGAAGATGGACACTTCAAGAACACTTGCCCAAACGGAAACAAAAATCAGTACAAGCAGAAAGATCATGGAAGCTATAAGGCTGATTCATGTAACGGAAAAGGAAACCTTGTAGAAGCAAGTGGTATGTATGTGTCTGAAGCCCTTTCTTCTACAGACATAAATCTCACAGAAGAATGGATTATGGACACAGGATGCAGATACCACATGACGCATAAGAAGGAGTGGTTTGATGAAATAAATGAAGATGTTGAAGGATCTGTCAGAATGGGAAACAAGACGATCTCCAAAGTGAATGGAATTGGTACTATAAGAATCAAGAATGGAGATGGTCTGGGTGTGGTTCTTACTAGGGTGAGATATATTCCTGAGATGGATAGAAACCTTCTTTCCCTAGGGACATTTGAGAAAACTGGGTACAGATTTGAGTCAGAAAATGGGGTTTTAAGTGTTAAGGCTGGCAGTCAGGTATTGTTACAAGGCAAGAGATTTGAGACTATGTACTTACTGCAATAGAGACCTAAACATGGGGAAGCTCTAGCTACAGAAAAATCACTTGATGAAACTACTCTGTGGCACAAGAGATTAGGCCACATGAGCCATAAGAACATGATTATACTGGTGAAGAAAGGTGTTCTTGACAGGATGAAGATCTCCAATCTTGAGCTGTGTGAAGATTGTGTGAATGGAAGGATCAAGAAAGTTAGTTTCAGCTTAGCCAATCATGACACCAAAGATAAGTTGGATTATGTTCATTCTGATTTATGGGGAGCTCCCTCAGTTCCAGTGTCTCTCATCAAGTGTTAATATTTTGTCACTTTTATTGACGATTACTCAAGAAAGACTTGGGTATATTTCCTTAAACACAACGATGAGACATTTGAAGCTTTTGTTGAATGGAGTGTTAAGGTGGAGAACCAAAATGAAAGAAAGATCAAGTTCCTGAGAACTGACAATGGACTTGAGTTCTGCAATCATCAATTCATTAAATTCTAAGGATAAGGGGATCATAAGACATAGAACATGTGCTTATACGCCATAATAGAATGACATTGCAGAAAGAATGAATAGAACCATCCTCGAGAAAGTAAGAAGTTTGTTGCGTGACTCTGGTCTCCCAAAATCCTTCTAGGCAGAGGCTACTCACACTGCAGTTGTTCTGATAAACAAGACACCATCTTCAGCTATCAGCACAGAGATACCTGATAAGAAATGGTCTGGAAAAGCTCTTGTGTACAGCTATCTGGGAAGGTATGGTTGCCTTTCATTTGTTCATTCTGATGAAGGAAAACTAACACCGAGAGCAAAGAAAGGAGTTCTTATTGGATATCCTCCAGGAGTCAAATGATACAAGTTGTGGTTGATAGAAGAAACGATGTGTGTAATCAGCAAAAATGTGATATTTCAAGAAAGTGGAGTATATAAAGATGTGATGAAGACAATTCTGTCAGACACAGACGATTAAGGAGAATCATCAAATTCTTTTTTGGACTATGAATTTGAGACCGCAGGAGATACACACTCAAGTGGAGACATTACAGAAGATATGAGATCACAAAGTCTATAAACTCCTAAAGATGTAATTCAACAGAATGTCTCAAATGATGAGATTTTATAAACTCCGAGAAGTTATCATCTGGCCAGAGATAGAACAAGAAGAGAAGTAAGAGCTCCAAGAAGATATGACGATGAAGGTTATTTTAGTGAGTCTTTAATGATCAGTGATTTCCAGTCTGAAGCTCTAATCACCACAGTGGAAGGTGAGGATTTAGAACCTGCAAATTATCAAGATGCTTTGAAAAGTGATAAATGGAAATACTGTAAACAAGGAATGTTAGAAGAGATGGAATCTGTGCTCAAAAATCACACATGGATTGTAGTTTCTAGACCTAAGGGAAAGAGAGTGATTGGTTGCAGATGGATTTTTAGACTTAAGCCTGGAACTCTTGATGTAGAATAACCTAGATTCAAATCAAGACTTGTTGCAAAAGGGTATTCACAAAGAAAAGGAGTAGATTACTCAGATATATTTGCTCCAGTAGTGAGACATGTATCTATAAGGATGTTACTAGCTGTTGAGGTTGAAGAAGACTTGGAGCTTGAACAGTTAGACGTCAAAACTGCATTTCTGCATGGAGATTTAGATGAAAAGATTTACATGGAAGTGCCAGAAGGTTTTGAGAAAGATTTCAAGCAGGATCAAGTATGTTTGTTGAACAAATCCCTCTACGGCAGTCTCCAAGAAAATGGAATGAGAAGTTTGATAGCTACATGAAGGAGATAGGTTTTGAGAGAAGTCAAAGAGATAATTGTGCTTACACTAAAACTCTTGAAAATGGCTCTGTAATGTATCTTCTTCTCTATGTGGATGATATGTTAGTGGCTGCAAAGGATAAGAAGGATGTTTTCGAACTAAAGAGAAAGCTCAGTGCTAAGTTCGAGATGAAGGAACTTGGACCAGCCAAGAAGATTCTATGAATGGAAATTAGCAGAGACAGATTGGAAGGAACTCTGAAACTGTTTCAAGAGGATTACTTGAAAAGGGTTCTTGAATTGTATCAGATGGATCATGCTAAATTTGTCACCACTCCATATGGATCACACCTACAAATTGCTGCAGGCACAAAGAAACAGGTGAAAGTAGATGAATCTCTCATGAAGTCTATACCATACTCAAATGCAGTAGGAAGCATTATGTACTCCAAGATTGGTACGAGACCAAACTTGGCGTATCATGTGGGTATAGTTAGTAGATTTATGAGCAAATCTATCAAAGAACACTGGTTAGGAGTCAAGTGGGTATTGAGGTACATCAAAGGATCTCTGAAATCCAAGATGTGCTATGAGAAGGGCTCAGACTTCATCTTGAAAGGGTTATGTGATTCTGACTACGCAGCAGATCCTGATAGAAGAAAATCCATTAGTGTAATGGTTTTTACCCTGGGAGGCAATACTATTAGTTGGAAATCAGGATTACAGAAAGTGGTTGCACTCTCCACCACTAAAGTAGAATACATCTCATTGTGTGAAGCTGTAAAAGAAGATGTGTGGCTTAAAGTTTTGTTAACTGAGTTTAGATATGATCAAAAGTCTGTGGAGATTCATTGTGACTCACAGAATGCAATTGCTCTCTCAAAGAACAATGTTTTTCACGAGAGGACTAAACACATTCAAGTGAAGTTTCACAACATACGTGAAGTGATAGCAGATGGGGATGTGGAAGTTTTGAAGATATCAACCTTGACTAACCCGGCTGATATTTTCACCAAGATTGTACCTATTAGCAAGTTTCAGTCAACATTGAACTTGCTGAATGTTAAGGGGGAGTAATAGGGTACAGAATTCGGGACTGGAATCAAGTTTAACATCTAAGGATAAGGGCTGTTTCTCGAAGTTTGTCGTTCTTTTAACTAAGGTTGATTGAGTGGTACTTAATCTGTCATTACTAGGTGGAGTTTTGTTGGAATTAGTAATGAAGATCAATGAAGAATTAGTATCGAAGGAAGATTTTTTTTCTTGGGAACAAAAGAGTTTAAGAAGAAATTATTTGATATAAAATATCAAATTGATGCACGAAGGAACCAATAGTCTTTCCTTTTTCTTCAATTCCGAGGTTTTCTATTTTCTTTCTAGTTTTTCTTTTTGTTTTAGGATTTCTATCCCGATTAATTCTCCTATTTTTATGCTAAGATCTTTCTCTATATAAAGAGAAGTTCTAGGTTGTTGTAAGACTAACTTATTTCTCTAATTTTAACTTAAGAGATTTTTCTCTAAATCTGGTGGATTTCCAGAACATACAAACGAATTCTTTGCTTGAGAATTGATTTCGTTTCAAGGTTTAGTGTTTACTAACCTGTAGATTTTCCGACTGCGTCAGGTGGTATCAGAGCAGGCCTTCTCATGTCTCTTTCCGAAGCTTGATTAGCCATGGGAGATCAGCCATTAACCAAAGCGGATTTTCAGGGACTCACCGAGGCAATAACCACGGCCCTAAACGCTTTGACCAATGAGATTTGAAATTTAGCACGTCAGAATAACAAGGATGCTGAACTAAAGAAAGACAAGATCAAGAAGAGAGTTAAAGAAGAAGGAGACGAGGGAGAAACAAGGAAGGATATAAGACAAGATAAGCGACATGTTTACAATATATCGAGTTCTTCTGATGAAGGAGATTATTCCAAAGAAGAAGCTAACAAAGAGACTCGACAGAGTGATTATGACTATCGTGTCAAAGCTGATATTCCTTTATTTTATGGAACCAGGGGAGTAGAGGATTTTCTAGACTGGCAGATCAGTGTAGATCGGTTCTTTGAAATCATGGGCGTCCCTGAGAGTAAGCAGGTCAAGATGGTGGCTATTAGGTTGAAGAGCACCACTGCTGTATGGTGGGATAGGCTTGTCGTTCAAAGACAGAGACAACGGAGGGGACCAATTAAGACTTGGCGGCGAATGAAGCAGTACATGATGGAGAGATTTCTACCAGAAGATTTTGAACATATTCTCTACAAGATGTACATCGATTGTGCCCAAGAGAAGAGGACTGTGACCGAGTATACATCTGAATTCCTGCAATTCTCTGAGTGTAACGATCTGGAAGAAACAGAGAATCAGAAAGTGGCCAAGTACATTAGCGGGTTGAGGAGTACGATACAAGAGAAAATTCGTTTACAGACGGTTTGGACAGTGCAAGAAGCTTCAAGTTTAGCACTAAAGGCTGAGCTAATGGAGAAAGATCCCCGTAACTTCTCCCCATTCAAGAGATACCCGCCTCAAAGTAACTATGATCCAATCGGAGATAAAGATAAGAGTACAGGGGCAGAGGACACTGTTACAAGCAACAAAGAGACCAAAAGTTCTAGCAATAAATATAACAGAGGTCAACAGAATAGGGCACCAATCCAGAAGCAGAGTAACCCTTACACAAAACCAACCATTGATAGATGTTTCCGATGTTAAGGACACGGCCACAGGTCGAATGTTTGTCCGACTAGAAACATTATTGCTTTTGTAGAAGAAGAAGAAAGAGAACCTGATAATAACGATGAGTACGCAGAGGCAGAGTTCGCTGAAGAAGAACCCGGTGAGGTAATAAGTCTAGTACTTCAGAGACTCCTCCGGTCATCAAGGGAAGAAGGGCAGCGAAAGAATCTGTTTCAAACACGTTGCACGGTTAGCAACAAGCTCTGCAACTTGATTGTAGATAATGGCAGCACATAATACTTAATTTCCCAGAAACTAGTAGAATTTTTGAAGCTACCCACGCAATCCCATGAAAAGCCTTATACTTTAGGATGGGTAAAAAAAGGTTCTCAGGTTCGGGTTTCGTTGACTTGCAAGGTTCCAATCTCCATTGGAAAACATTATAGGGAAGAAATGTTATGTGATGTTCTTGAGATGGATGTTTGTCATCTCTTATTTGGTCATCCTTGGCAATATGATAACAACATTACAAACCGAGGAAGGGATAATGTACTATTGTTCACATGGAACGAAAATAAGATTGCTATGTCTCCCGCTAAGAAGTTAGAACAGAAGCCAGAGGCAAAGAATTCTAATTTTCTAGTAATGGCACGAGGAGAGAAAGAACTTGATGAAGCAATCAAGGAAAGTGGGTGCTTCTGTCCAGTAGTAATCAAAGGACTAATGAGTGCTGTACAAGAGGAAGCATCGACTCCTAAAGAGATACTCGAGATCTTGTCAGACTATACGGAGTTAACTGCGGATGAGTTGCCATATGAGCTGCCTCCTATGCGGAATATTCATCACCAGATTGACCTTATTCCGAGATCCAGCTTACCAAACCTTCCACATTATCGAATGAGTCGTAAGGAGAATGAGATTTTGAGAGAACAAATTGAAGACTTGATGCAAAAAGGGTTCATTAGGGAGAGCATGAGTCCATGCGCGGTACCAGTTCTTCTTGTGCCTAAGAAGGGAAATCAATGGCGAATGTGTGTTGATAGCAGAGTTATAAACAAGATAACTATCAAGTATCAATTTCCAATTCCTCGTTTGGAAGACATACTCGATGAGTTAACTGGTTCTAAGGTTTTCTCCAAGCTTGATCTTTGCAGTGGGTACCATCAAGTTCGAGTTAAGCCTGGAGATGAGTGGAAAACGGCTTTTAAGAGCAAGGATGGACTTTATGAATACTTGGTGATGCCATTTGGTTTGTCAAACGCCCATAATACCTTCATGAGGCTGATGAATCAAGTTCTTCGACCGTTTATTGGTTCTTTCATGGTGGTTTATTTCGATGATATACTTATTTATAGTAGAACGAAAGAAGAGAATTTGGGGCATTTACGAGAAGTGTTGTAGGTACTACAAGAGAACAAACTATATGTCAATTTAAAGAAATGTACATTCAGCACCAACAAGTTGCTTTTCTTGGGTTTTATCGTTGGAGAAGAAGGAATCCAGGTTGATGACGATAAAGTGAAGGCTATTAGAGATTGGTCGGCCCCTAGATCAGTCACAGAGGTACGTAGTTTTCACGGTCTAGCTACCTTCTATAGGAGGTTCGTAAGAGATTTCAGTACCATTACAGCTCCTTTTACCGAGTGCTTGAAGAAAGGAAAGTTGCATTGGGGTTTTGAACAAGAGAAAAATTTTGCATTGATAAAAGAAAAGCTTTGTACTGCACCGGTTCTGGCCTTACCTGATTTTGATAAGGTTTTCCAAGTTGAATGTGATGCTAGCAGAGTAGGGATAGGTGTTGTTTTGTCTCAGGAGAAAAGACCAATAGCCTTCTTTAGTGAAAAGCTGAGTGAAGCACTACAAAAGTGGAGTACCTATGATCAAGAATTTTATGCGGTGTTTAGAGCTTTGCGACAGTGGGAGCATTATCTGGTTCAGAGAGAGTTCATCTTATTCACTGACCATCAAGCTTTGAAGTTCCTTCACAGCCAGGAAGTGATAAACAAGATGCATGCTCGATGGGTAAGTTTTTTGCAAAAGTTCCCATTTATCATCCAACATAAATCAAGTATTCTTAATAAAGTGGCAGATGCTTTGAGTAGGAGAGCTTCTCTGCTAGTCACTCTAACACAAGAGGTTGTGGGCTTCGACTTTCTGAAGGAATTATATGGGAATGATGTTGAGTTTAAAGAGTTGTGGGTTAAATGCACCGCAAAACATCTTTCTGCAGACTTTCACGTGCGAGATGGATATTTGTTTAATGGGGATCGATTGTGTATTCCTTGCTTGTTGTTAAGGGAGAAACTAATCCGGGACCTACACGGGGTGGTCTCAGAGGACATTTAGGCAGAGATAGGACCATCGCTAGCTTGGAAGATAGATATTATTAGCCACATCTAAGAAAAGATGTTGGAGCAATTGTCAAGAGGTGCTATATTTGTCAGGTTTCCAAAGGACAGTCGCAGAACACAGGACTCTATATGCCTTTACCTGTTCCTGAAGATATTTGGAAAGATTTATCCATGGACTTTGTATTGGGTTTGCATCGAACTCAACGTGGAGTGGATTCTGTGTTTGTCGTTGTTGACAGATTCTCTAAAATGACACACTTTATTGCTTGCAAGAAGACCGCTGATGCATCTAACATTGCAAAGTTGTTTTTTGGAGAAGTTGTGCGTCTTCATGGAGTTCCTAAGTCTATTACTCCAGACCGGGACACTAAATTTCTCAGTCACTTTTGGATTACTCTTTGGAGGATGTTTGGAACAACTCTTATAGGAGTTCTACAGCTCACGCACAAACTGATGGGTAAACCGAGGTAACTAACATGAATTTAGGGAATATGATTCGAAGTGTATGTGGAGATAAGCCTAAACAATGGGACTTGACTTTACCTCAAATCGAATTTGCGTACAACAGCGCTATGCATTCTGCAACGGGAAAATCACATTTCTCTTTGGTATACACTTCTCCTCCCAACCATATAAGTGTTCTATGGTGTATAAAACACTTAGAAAAAATAATAACATAAAAACGTCGTAAAGACGTTGGGGACCAAAAACGTCGTAAGGACGTTGTTAGTTGCCAACGCCCTTACGACGTTTCTATAAAAACGTCGTAAAGGAGTTGGCAACTAACAACGTCCTTACAACGTTTTTGGTCCCCAACGTCTTTACGACATTTTGTTCTATACCGTTACGGGCCTTTGAATTTAACATAACGTCTCAATGAATTGTACCGTAGTGGTACATTGCATCCACATTTGCCAACGTCTTTACATCGAATACGTTGTAAATTCGACCCTAACTTTACAACTCTTTTACGACGTTTTATGAGTTTCCAACTCTTTTACAACTCCACGTATTCCCTATAAATATATCACCAATTTTGCAACATCATTCCATCATTCCCCATTCCATAATCTCTCTCTAAGGTATCCCTCTCTCCCTTCTCTCTACATTTTTTTTTGGCAAATTTAGGATTTAAAATTATGTAAGTTGTTTAGAAATGATGTAGTAGATATGGAAATTAGAATTTAGGTTTTATATATTATTTAGTAGTATCCAATGTCTAATTTACAGAACATCCTTTTGTAGGTATCCATGATGGATATTTTGGTTGCGGGCAATCCACATGCATCTGCAGCTTTGGAGCTTAGACATCGGAACCTCGGGATTAGGCCTACGGAAAATGTCGAGGTCGATTTGAACGAGCGAGTGGCTGAAGATCAGGACGACTGTAGCTCTGACATGTTCGACGAATTACTCCGTTAAATATTTTGTAATTTGTAATTAAATTTTGTAAAAAAAATTTAATTTTATATTTTAGTTTTATATTATAATTTTAATTTATTCATTTCATATTTTTATTTAAATACAAAAAAATTAAATTTCACAATTTTAATAAAAAAATAAATAACAAATTTTAGTCCCTAAATCGATGTAAAATATTCGTCTTTAAGTAGTTGTAAATTGTTTCGTCTTTAAATAGTTGTAAAATTTTCGTCTTTAAGTTGTTGTAAATAATTTCGTCTTTAAGTAGTTGTAAAATTTTCGTCTTTACTTAGTTGTAAAGTTTTTGACTTTAATACGTTGTAAAACATTTCGACTCTACGTAGTTGTAAACTAAACGTTGTAAGTTACTTACTTGCTAAGTATACAATCAACTTACAACGTATATTTTGGCATCGAGTTTACAACGTACTCTTAAAGTTACGACGTTTTTACAACTCCTATTTTACGACGTTTTAACAACGTTATTATTGCATTGTTAACTTTTACGATGTTTTTACAACGTTTTATGCCTTACGACGTGCAAGACACGACAAACCACGTGGCGTCCCTAATACGTTGTAAAAGTCCTTTACAACGCTTTAGGGACGAAATTTGGAGTTGTAAAAGCTGTGTTCTCTTGTAGTGATTTGGTTAAACTATCTAAAGTTCCCGGGGTTAGTACATCCGCAGAGGCCATGGCTGAAGAGATTTTGGCTGTTAAAGAAGCGGTTAAAGCTAGGCTCGAGGCCACAGGAAGGAAGAACAAAATTTCCACCGATAAACATAAGAGAGTAAAGATTTTCAAGGAAGGGGATGAGGTGATGGTGTTCCTCCGTAAAGAAAGATTTCCAGTTGGTACTTATAGCAAGCTACAACCCCGCAAGTATGGACCATTCAAAATACTACGGAAGATCAACGACAATGCTTATATCGTGGATCTCCCAAAATCTATGAACATTACTAACACATTTAATGTGGCTGACATTCATGAGTATCAAGATGATGAGGTTCTTTATCCATACAAGAACTTGGGGACAAGTTCTTTGGAGGTGGAGGAGACTGATGCAGGAAGGAACCAATAGTCTTTCTTTTTCTTCCAATTCCGATGTTTTCTATTTTCTTTCTAGTTTTCCTTTTCGTTTTAGGATTTCTATCCCGATTAATTCTCCTATTTTTATGCTAAGATCTTTCTCTATATAAAGAGAAGTTCTAGGTTGTTGTAAGACTAACTTATTTCTCTAATTTTAACTTAAGAGACTTTTCTCTAAATCTGGTGGATTTCCAGAACATACTAACAAATTCTTTGCTTGAGAATTGATTTCGTTTCAAGGTTTAGTGTTTACTAACCTGTAGATTTTCCGACTGCGTCACAAATGGAAGCAGCAAATTAGGGGAGGATTTATGTGTCTGAAGCCAAAGTGAAAGGAGAGATCGGTGCCAAAAAAAGGAAGGGGCATACGCTGATAAATGAAGCCAACGGCAAGAGACGATGACGCTGCTTTATTAGAGAGAAAAGGATCAAAATGGAAACTGAGTTTTGAAGAATTTTAAGGTTGGATCAATCTGGAAAGGGAATTAACAATATCTCACCTCTCGATGGACTTCGTTACTATGCTGCAATTCTTGACCATTTACTTGAGTATGAAGCAATGTCACAAGAATTCAAGTAGGAAGTCAATTGATGAATTCAATGTTGTTAAGTTCAGGTCATCTTGATGCATTCTAGGGGCGGAAGCAATTCTTTGTGCTTGCTTTATCTTTATTAAGGTACCTCATAAAGGATTGATACTAATTAACACTCTACAAGTTTTGGAAAGATTTGTAGGATATGCAGGAAGCAATACTGCAACATATTGTTGCTTAACATTTGTTTAAAGTTCAAAGTATGTCATGAAATGACGTGTACAAATTGTTGAAGATATTTTTCTTCTCAAAAGATAAAGTTGATCTTGCAGAATCAAGTAAGTCATCATCTCATTATAGTTTGGAGAGGTATGATATGCAGAACCTAGAAACTAATAAAAGAACTTAGAATTGATAAGTCTAGTTTTGGGTCTAATTCTTTTGACTGATGAGTTTGTCCTGAACTCTTCTAGTGAAACAAATGAATGTCAATAGATTCAATAAAATAAGTAACTTAGTCGTTCACTAATCTCGAAAAGATTAGCTTCATATCTTGGAATCGAGTGTGTGCTTTCTAAGTCTCATGAGATGATGTGTTTATTTGTATAATGGAGATCATTATGTAACCTTAAAACTTGTATCCTTGTAATTTGATAACTTGGTATCTACAATATCTGTGAGACGTTCAGATTTTATTTTATGTGTTTCAATTTTGATAAAGTAATGAAACAGCATCCCGTAGTGATAATTTGTTTCCAAGCTCTATTGATATTGATAATGACGAGACGTAAAGTCACTAGTGGCTTTGACGGAAGTTGGTGCCATCTCCCTGAAGTGTGAGAGGTCTGAAAAATTATGTGGATAAATGATCCTGAACGTAGTTTTAGGGAGAATGGACTGCAACTTCATAAGTGTAAGAGAGTCAAGAAGAAGACCTCTTTGAAAACACTTGACTTAAGATTAAAGAGAGTCAAGAAGAAGACCTCTTTGACATGATTGGCAAAGTGGAAGATAGTCAAGAAGAAGACTACTTCACACTCATTTTATCGTTGAAATAGGTTATTTATAGAACTTGAGATGATTTAAGCTTGGAGTTTTCTGGGATCCTTACTATATGATATACTCAAGTACATCACTAGTTCAAAAGGTCAAACGAAGGAATAGTCTAATCTTTGAAAAATCATGTAATTGAACAATGAGACAAGAGGGTCTCAGTTCGAGCATATGATAGTGTTCATAAGTGAATTATCTTTCACAAATAGTGAAACATAATGTTCAGTACAAAAGGAAGCAATTAAATTGCAGATGTTGAGCAATATAAATTGCAGCTTCTGTGTTCTTAAAGCAATATAAATTGCTTGAGTTATGATCTGGAAAAGAGTTGAACTCTCTTGTGATCATGGTGTTTTAATTAAAACATAAATACGATTGAGTGATAATTCAAGCAGTGAAAAATAAGAATGTCACTGAAGCTTGAAGAGTTAAATCACTTCGAAATTATGAAAGACCGCGGGACGGCTCTAGTATGTATCGCGGGTCGAGTCTTCATGTACCACAGGAAGGATCCAGTATATACCGCGAGTAGAAGATTCGTGTATTGCAAGACGGATCCAGCACGTACCACGGGAAGGTTTTAGTATGTACCGCAGATCAAGTCTTCACGTGCCACGGGAAGGTTCCAGACGTACTGCGGATCGAGTCTTCACGTACCACGGGAAGGATCCAGTATGTACCGCGGATGGAAGACTCGTGTACGGCAGGAGGATCCAGCACGTACCGCGGTCAAGGAAAACTCGTGGTACGGGTCAACGGTTGGGGTAAAAAGTCAACCTTTCTTGAAACCGTTCAAATGATGTTTTTGATCAAATGTGATATGGGACAAAGCTTTTATGACCCAAATGAAGCTTCTAGAAGACCCAAAATGATGCAAACGAAAGATAAGGTTGATGAGTCAAAAGCATGGTCAAAAGTGTTTTAATTTGAATTTTGTCTTTTTGAACATGTGGTCCCAAACCTTATCTATTAGAAGTTTTAGGGCAACCTTTTTATAAGCTTTTCCTTCCATACAAATAAGTGTTACAAAAGCTTTTTCATTTATTTAACTTTATATTTGTAGTTTCAATGTAGATTTCGGAGTAGAGCTCGTGTAACTGTCCAACGGCAGCCCTCTTCATCATAATCACTTCTAAATTCTCCATTAAACTCTTTTTATATTTTGGTTCATTTACTTTTAAGATCTAGATGAATGGTCTACAAACCGTGATTTATCAAGCACACAAACCTCTAGTGTTGTGATGCTTTCCTAGATCCTCTGTTCTAGTTAAGTCCGAGTTACTCCATAGTAATTTCGGATTTACTAAAGTATTTATGTGTAGATTCAACCACAAGTTGGTGTTTCTTCACTCTTGAGACCGAGTTCATCTTTTGTGGATTAAGTGATTTTATTCACCAAATGAAATCTCCACCTTTATGTTGAGTTTACTCTCGTAAAACCAATATTTCAAAATTGTGTAAAAGGACATATCAGAAATAGAAGAGACATATTCAGTTGAGATAAAAGTGAAAATAAGCTTGACTGATGTTAATCTACTATATCTGAGTCCAGAAAAATGTGGGCGATCCTCTTACAAAAGATTTGTGTGGATATTTAAGTCATGAACACAGCAAGCTAAATGAGGTTGTAATAATTGAAGATTAAAGTATTCTGGGATCCTTACCAAATGATCTATTAACTTAGATCATAGGTTCAAAAGGTTAAAACGAAAGAATATATTTAATCTTGATTCAATCATGGTATATAAACTGAAACATAGATTCTGTAAATGAAAGTATGTTCGGATGATTTGTGAATTATCTTTCCCAAATAATCTATCTGCATTAAGTAAAAGCTCACTTAAAAACTGAACTGGACTTATGTTGCAGAGATTAAATATAAAGCTGTTAAAATAGCTTGGTTGCGAATCTTTCAAGTGGTTGATTCAAGTCATGAAGACATCAACACAAACATTGTATAAATTTTTGAAACAAGTGGGGGAATGTTGGATTGTTTCGACAAATTAGATAACTTATGAACTGATATATATTGATTAGTTCCAAATATCTGTTTGTTATCTAACAAATCAAAATTATCTTATTTTTTGAACGTAAAGATATTTCTATATATTTTAATTGGATAAAACAATGGAAGTGGGTGCAAAGAATTCTATATAAACACACATATTCATCGGAAATAGTACGCATTTTTATAATATATTTGTCTGTATTACCACTTTTGGGTTATTATAACAAACGAAGTCAGATATTTGAAGGTGAGCTACGAAACCAGGTGCGCACAGTCCACACTTGTGGATAAACCCACTAATTAAGGATCAATGAATAGACAATATTGTCCCTTACCTAGTTTGTTTTATATGGGTACAATAGTAAATTTACACTATAAGCAGTGGGAGAAAGCATCTGGTATTGAAATTAAACCAACAGCTTCTATCTTATTATATAACAGGC
>JAKUCM010007069.1:0-32416 GCA_023374145.1 Lepidium sativum | reverse complement strand
ACTCTTACCGTGTGAAGCTTGGCAATCGCTGCAAAGGTATCAGTGTAGTCTTTCCCATATGTCTGGGTGAAACTACGAGCTACCAATCTCGCCATTTGCCTTGTATTTCATAGTAAAGACCCACTTGTAGGAAACCGCCCTCTTCCCTTTTGGTAATGCCGCCTCATCCCATGTATGGTTCTTGACCATGGTGTGAGCTTCAGCATCCACAACGTCCATCCACTCCTTGATTTGCTTGGCCTCATCAAATGTCTTAGGTACCTGTTTCATCTCAATCTTGCCAAGAAAAGCAGTAAATTTAGATGGAAAAAGGTCTATAGAAAATACCGTCTGGACAGGATGAGTAACAACTTGGGCATTGTAATAGGTCCGCGTGTTTTTCTAGTTGGAAGGATCTTTGCGAAGTGGTTGTGCCGGATTGGAGGAATGAGGCGGAACTGGTGTCTCGATAGTCTCAGCCAGATATGGTATACGCGACCGGACCAGAGATCGCAGCTGGTTCGAACATGGAAGCGAGAACATGTTGGTCGGCTGACAGATGTGAGTCTTCTTCGGCAATGGCTGGAGCTCCGTGTTCCGACCCAGAACGTGCGTGGTCTGATCGGGCTCTGTGGGAGCAGGTTCTAAAACCCCCGCGTCCTGACTCTCGCCACCACTTGACTCGCCAGCCACTGGTTCCGGGGCGTTGAGGTGATTGAGGAGTAATCGAAGAGCAGCTGACCGGTCTAAGAAAGGTTGGGCCAAGTCTTCTAGCTGGTCCCAATTTTTCTTCCCATAATACCCGCGACACTCAAAGAATTTGACGTCTCCAGACACATGCACTCGTCTTGTTTCCGGATCAAGACACGTGTAGCCTTTTTGAGTCGTGGAATAGCCTATGAACATACATTTTCTGCTCTTGGCTTCAAGTTTTTTCCTAAGCTCTCCTGAAATTAAGACAAAGTAAACACACCCAAACACCTGTAAGTGATCCAAAGATGGTTTAGTTTTGTTCAATACCTCAAAAGGAGACACATCCTCAAGGACTCTTGTTGGTGTCCGATTAATGAGATAGCATGTTGTTATGACGACATCTCCCCAAAAACGCTTAGAGACACTCATGTGGAACATCATTGATCTAGTGACCTCCATCAAATGGCGGTTCTTTCTCTCGGCTACACTGTTTTGTTGCAGATTATAGGGGCAGCTCATTTGGTGGAGGATTCCTTGCTTTTTTAGGTGTGTTTGAAACGCGTTGCTCATATACTCCCCCCATTATCCATCCTCAATACCTTCAATTTTGAATTAAACTTGTTAGAGATGTAGGCTTCAAAATTTTTAAAGGCATCGAAGACCCTATATTTTGATTGCATAAGAGTTATCCAAGTATATTTTGACTTCTCATCAATGAAAGTAACAAAATACTTATGATTATCCCTAGATGCACAAGGAGCAGTCCAAACATCAGAATGCACAAGATTAAAGCAATTATCATAGATTGTAGGAGACGAGGAATAAATGGATTTTCAATGCTTTCCCAAAATACATGCTTCACATTCAGCATTATCAAAAGATATCCAAGGTAACATGAGTTTCAAAGCTCTAAAATGAGGGTGACCAGCCCTAGCATTCCAAAAAAAGTCATTAGAGTCATGAACAACCGAATTAGAGACAACTACACTAGAACCACAAAAACGATTAAAAAACTTAGGGTCTTCGAGAATATAGAGTCCATCTTTGACACCTCCTTATCCGATCACCTTCCCGGTTTCAATATCCTGAAAATTAACATCATTAGGGCCAAATATAACATAGCATTGGAGATCCAAAACAGCCTTTCGAACAGATAAGAGATTGGATGTAAATTTTGGTAAATAGAAAGCTCTAGTCTTTTGGTTAAAAAGACCTAAATTCCCTACACGTCTAACTGATACCTTAGCTCCATTTGCTATCACTACATTCCCAATAGACGGTTCTATGTTGCTAATCAAACTCCTATCACTAATCATGTGATGAGAAGCACCCGAATCAACAACTGGTTTAAAGAGAGAGTGAGAGTAGAAACAAATATCAGAGTCTTTGAGAGACAAGGGAATTGATGAGAGCTTCAAGGTCAGCTCTCTTGATGGTATCACCGGAAAAGGTAGACGCTGCAGCTGTTCCAAGCTCTCGGTCTCTTGAAGTTGCGAATATGTTGGAACCAGATGAAGCGGATGAGGAGGCTTGCTCCGTGGTTACTTCCATTGACAAGTTGGCCTTGAATTTTGCTGGTTTCAAGTGTGGATGCAGCAGCCAACACTTCTCGTTCACATGGCCCTTCCTCTTGCAATGCTCACAATAAAGCCACCTCTTTTCCTCCACTTTTCCCGAGGCTTTGTTGGCCGAGATCAAACCAGTATTATCCTTTCCTCCAAACAGCTCAACCGACCCTGGTTCCTTCTGTATTAGGGCACACACATCCTCAAGGTTGGGCAGCTTATCATGCCTCAAGATGTGTTTGATGAGATCGCTAAAACCCGGATTAAGATTGAGAAGCAAACTGAAGACTTTATCTTGCTCATTTCGTTCGACTACAGCCTTAGGATCAACCGAGAGTGGCCTCAATGCATCTAGGTTAGCCTAAAAGGATCTATACTTGCCATAGAACTCGGTAAAAGCCATGTCCTCTTGCCCAAGATTTGCAAGCGCCTTCTTTACTTCAAACACACGAGTTAAGCTAGAAACATTACCATAAATCTTCTTGAGTGTGTCCCATAATTCCTTGGCCGTTTCAATGTGAGAGTATGCCTCATAGATGGAAGAGTCAAGATAGTTGTGGATTATAGATTTCACTACTTGATCAGTCATGTACCATTCATCTTCTTCATCTAGGGCCTCAGATTCATCATCGTCACTAGAAAGATCCTCCTTGGGTGGTCTTTCTTTCACTATATGACTCCAATGACCTCTCCTAGTACAAATGGTTGTCTTCACAGCCCTAGACCATAGCAGATAGTTGGACCTTTTAAGAGTGACTTGAACCGTAGGGAACTTACCAAGATCCATGGAGATTGACTTTTTTGAGACCTTCAACTTTAGAGAGATTTTCTTCAAGGATTTTTTGAGATAGGTTGAAGCTTTCTTTGAAAAACCAAGAGATCTGAGATTACTTGTCTTCAAACTTGAGAAAGGACACGACTTTCTCTGGGAAAGAAGATCAAAGACTGGATCTTGCAGATGAAAGGATTCTTCGAAGAACACCAACAATCTTCAAGCTTTCACTTTTGAAGATTCCACAATAAAAACCAGAGAGTTGGAGCGGAAGAAGATAAGAGATTAGAGAAGAATAAAAGAGTATCAAGAGCCTAGAATCACTGCTCTGATACCATTTTTTTTTTGGTAATCAAAAACAATATGAGGTGATGAGATTTGTGAAGAACCGAGAGAGAAATCTGAGAGAGAAAATCATTTCTTTCTTCTTAAGTGTTTCATTATACAACAGCCATACATATATATATTAATCTTTAATGTCTAGGTTCAATGAATAAGAAAAAGTATAAAGCAAAGTGGTCCTCCTTTGCTTTCTCCAACGGCTATGAGGAGGGGACCACAAGGAAGGACCACATTTGGATGAGATTGGTTGGAACCACTTTGACCCTTATTCATGAGAAGATACCAAAGGCTCCTTCTCCATAATGTAGGCTGCTGTTTCTTGGGATCCAAGTCTCTACGCCTCACGTAATGTACGGACCAGAACGTGTACGAACGATGAGGCTTCGAGTCTACGGAATGGATAGTCACTTGGCCTCTTGGGTATGGGATTGAGTGGCCAAGTGAAGATACAAGACTAATAGTAAACATATAGATGATTTAAAAGCATATGTGAAAGTGGCATGAGTAAAAGTATAAACAATAAATGCACAATACAATCAGAGACATATTCAACGTAGACTGCAAAACACAACAATTTGGAATGTTAACTGCAAAATAATCTCCATATATAACTTTGTTATAAGCAACGATAACAAAAGATTTATGTTATAACAAGAATGTAACTGCAATCGTGGAATGTTTATGATAAATAGATGGATTTGACAGTTTATTAAACAACACACTTAGATTATTTTCACAGGTTAGGCAATGTTTGTGAGGATGGCATAAAACTGCTACTTAAGTACACATGATTCAGTTCGAAGTATATACACGATCTAATTAGAAGTGGATCAAACAAAAAAGTTAAAAAATATATGTCAACTTCATAAACAGACCTGGTTATAGAAGTTACACATTTCAAATGATCCCCAAAACACAATTAAAACACTAGATACATTGTTATTCAGTCTAGGAATCAAACACAAATCTTCAAAATTTATGTTCAAACTTAGAATCAGACCAAGTTATGCAAGGTAAACATTTCGAATCGAACCCAACAACTCCAAAGTTTGTTTTCTTTATAGAAATCAAACCCAATTATGCAATACACGAACCTAACCGGCAACGGAAAAAATTCTGCAAAATATGATTTAGGGTTTTTGGCAACATACATTTGTCGGAGTCAACATGCATAAACACACAACAATTTGAGTCCAACACCCATGAACACGCTCACAATCACAAATGAAAAACGCAACAAATAAAATCCATTGAAAACGCTTCTCAAACTAAATGAGTATCAAATAATTAACTGTAACCCACGCAAATGCGAAACATCGCGAAGGAAATGGACCTTTCATTACAAAAAGGGAAACGCAATGACTGCATAAACATCTAGGAAGGTGCTGAAAATCTCATTCTTTCGTGGATCTAGAGTTTGGGTTGCGGTGTGGATTGTAACGGCAAAAAATGGTGAGTGGAGGAGTATACACGAATATACAATTTCATAATGCAAAGATTTAGTGCATGCAGAAGAATCAAAGGAAGATGAAAAAAAATGTAAGGAGCTTCTTGAAGGAGAGAACAATGGTGACGTGATAGAAGAAAGGAGAGGGATTAAGGGAATTTTTTTTCTTTTTCTTTTATGAACAATCGCTTTAATGAAAGAAAGAATGTTTTTAATTGTGCAGGGGCATGAATGTCTTTAATTTCGCTACAATAAGTTAGGATTGTAGCCTAAACCTACAAACTAATTTCCAAATTTTATATGATATCCATTGATTTTATATCAAACTCACTTATCAATTATGAGCAAAGCGAACTAAATATTTAGATTGATGACACAAGTTTTATTGTACAAAATTAATGATAAAATTATACATTATAGACTTATAGTAAGAGTGTCCAATCCCAATAAACCGATTCAAACCAAAAAAAAATATTTAATCTAAAAACTGAATCATATCTTAATATGATTTAAATAGATTCATTTTTTTCTATGTCTGAAAAATATAATTCAGACTAAACCGAACCATAAATGATAAAACAAATCTTAACCATAAGAATTTTCACGTATTAAGAATATCACATTTGCTTAAACTTCGAATCTGAACCGAAATCGGTTGACTATTAAAAATACGCAGATTATTCAAAGAAAATGACAGAAATGGAAAAAAATATATATATGCAACATTGACAACCAAAAACCATATCGAGTTATTCTGATTCAACATCGTGATGCAAGTCTTTATCTCCAACATTTCACTACGTAGAAAACAGTTAGAGATTGTTAAAATGAAATTGTTCCATATAGAAAGTTATGACTATTCTAATCTAAATATATATAAAGTAATGGTCATTTTATTCATTATCTATTAGTTTTGATTTGAAAACCCATAATTTAAGAGGGACAAACATAAAAATATATTTACATCTTTGACAGCTAGCTTTCATCATATGTAAGAATGTGCCCATTGAGAAGCTTCGTTAACTAATACGCAAATAACAACCGAGAACAAGGCATTTGTTACTCTTCTTTGGCATGGCAAAAAGAGCTGTATTTGACAATATAAATCTACTTAACAAAGGATTTTGTACTTCAATGATCATAAAGTTCACTAGCGAACTACTAAACCAAGAAGCAAAATATAAATCAAAGTAAAAAAATAAGTTTAAACTGAAATCCAGATTGCACATGAAACAAACATAAATGTAGGATTTGGAATAATTTCAAAACCAGATTGATGTTTTAGACTGTACGGTGTCCTTTGAACAGATTTTCATTTAAATATTATATATATTGGGTAGTAGTAAACTGAGATAAGAAAAATATGTGTTAACAATTTTCTTTAAACTCTTTTCTTTAACAATTTTTGTTTCAGTAGAATTTTAACAAACAAAAGTTACCTCAATAAATATTAGCGTACAAAAAGCATTCAGTAGATAGATTCCAATGGAAAATAGAAAGCCATGCCCATTACTACAAAATCATTTCATCATTTTCACAATGAAAACTTTTGATGAGTTTGGTTTTGTAAGAGTAGTTACTCGGACACTTTCTTCTTTTTGGAAGCACTCCCTTCCTTATGCTTCAGTTTGGCTTCTTTACGCTCTCTCTTTAATCCCTTGGATTTATCGGGCAAATTCATTTCACCAAGCTACAAAAAGATTAAAACAATCACTTTATGATTGTAATGATCTACAAAATCAAATATCGGTATTTTGCCTCTGTGCTCTTTCTTTCTTACCTTCTGATCAGGTACATAAAGCTTTCCAGTCTTCCCTTGTACTGGATCTTGAGAAACGTTTTTCTCCTGTGAAAACAGAGAGTGATTTGATTGGTTGTTAGTTTCTGTCAATTTTGAGGAAACATGAGTCGAACCTTAGAAGTTTTTATGTCCTTTATTACCTTCTTCTTAGGCTTATCCTTGGATGTCCTCATTGCTTCTTTCATTAGGCTTTCATTGGGAAGACGATTACGCCGGATAACTAAGTCCATGGATGGACCGACTTCAACAAGCTCCATTCTAGGGACAATGGTCCCTGACTTTTTAAGCTTCAATGCGCAATGAGTAAGAAAAACTTTTTTTGGAGATATTGCTGAACATACATAAGCACGGTCTACTCCAGCAAGATTTAGATTATCCACAACCTGGAGAAAAAAATAAATCACTTCTTTCAACTTCTGATATAACCATTTGCACTCCAAAGTTGCATAATGAATAAGCTAAGTAGGTCAGATCAGATCAGTCACGGTATAGGAATTCGGGAAAAATGCACCTCGCCTCGAAACAGATCAGTCAGGACTTCTTTTAAATGCTTTAGCTCTTGTACATTCTCAAACCCTTCACCAGTAAAGCAAATGAAAGGCTTTGATCCTTCATGTGGTGCTAATTTCTTGTCATAGGAAAACGAAAGCAAGGATTTAAAGTTCTCAATCCCAACTTCTATTAGATCATAGACATGGTGATCGTACATTCTCCCAATTACAAGATTGTCAGGTCTTTTCTTCGTGTGAGAGCCATACTGCAATTTCAAAATCAATCTTTTAGGCCTGCGATTACAATTAGCCAATGATAGAAAAGTTTAACTTCTGCCAATCTATTCCTAAACAGCAGCATGATAATCAAGAATCTATGAGAGGTTGAAAATCTAGAAATCTATTGACTAATAAACAAATCAAAATCTATGCAGAGACATCTCAGTAGACACACCATAAAACCAAGCTTTAACAGCTGCAAACGCTTTTCAAAGTTGATTCTGTAAATGTACAACATCAAAAAACTTACTACAAATAAACTGCAATCGGTTTTGAGAGAGAAGAACTCTAATGAAGTTTCACCTCCACTCTCAAAGGGCCTAATGTTCTCATTCCTCCTCGAGTATTTAATGGCACTTCCCTTCTTCAAACGATAAAGTTCCATTAATACAGTGCTGAGAGTAGCACTAGTCTTTGTTCCATGAAGAATCAACGTCTTCTTCCCAGTTTCAACCTGCAATTCCGTTTAAGACAATCAATCAGATACAAAGTTGACTACTTTATAGTGATTCTTCGAATAATTTCCCTAGAAGTAGAAAACTCAGGAATCCAATAGAGAGAAAATCAAAGATTTAGATAACTCCACACATGATTCACTTCTCGGTCAGATTTTCAGACGCAAAATAAGAAGAGAAACAGAACTCTCACCAATTTAGGAGCTCGCTTTTCTAATACACGCTTGGCTTTTCCAGTCTTCGGAGTTCGTATTTCCATCATGACTGATAAATCTCCGGTAACTTTCACAAGCGACGGCTCCGAAAGAAAAGAGGAAAAAATGAAGGAGAAAAGGTTTTTCGAAAATTAAGATTTGGAGTCTAGGGTTTTAGTTTACAATTGGAAACTACTTTAAGAGAATTCCAATATGACCCCAATATCTATAAATATTTTTCTAATTCACCCCAATATTTTTTTAATCAATAGAAGGCTGCGTTCAACTTTAAGGGCTTAAATTTAAAGAAAATTACGACGGCCCATTGGAATGTTAGTTTACCCAATTAACTCATTTGGAAATTTTTTTGGTCAACCTGGAATTTCATTAGAATTAAAATATACAAATATCTTTTTTTTTTACTACAAATATCATTTTTTTTAACTACAAAGAGGATTTACAAAGACTGAGAATTAGTATTTTATGTAACAGTAACGAATAGAGAGAATCTGAAAAAGTTCCACTTATTCGTTTTTATGTTCTTTCTTTTACTTATTTGTTGCAAGGAGCAGAAACAACAAATGATGCTTCGTGTAAGATGTTGTAATATGGTTCATAAAATGCAATTAAAAAGAGAATACTGAAGTCATGCGGTTCAATTAATTGAATCGAACACATACCAATAATTGAACCCAGTTCGATTTAATGAAAGATATATACATTTGAGATACGTATCTTTAACGTATAAATATACGAGAAAGAAGACGTTACAAACAGAGAAGAGATCAGAGATTTCAAAGTAAGAAGAACAAGAAGAAGATACATAAGCTTTCTTGTGAGAGTTCTTCGATTTCGAACTCGACCTACACTCCGGAGATTCACCTTGAAAATTAGGATACACAAATCTTCTAGTACAGAGCATAACTCATTTTCAGTTTCCCTCCGGTGAAATCTTGTATCGAGATTGGAGGACAAATTGTTAAAGTTCAGAAGCATACGCTTCGACTCTGTAACAAATCGGCTTCAACTTTCGTCTTCTTCAATCTCAAGTTCTAACAATCTTTAACAATTTTTGTTAACGTCGAAGACAGAAAGTACGATGGTGAAAAATGGATACATTCCAGATTTATCAAGACTATAACCACTCAGTGGAGCTAATTACCGGAGGTGGTCCGAAGAATTACTATTCTTCTTCCAAGAAATCGGCATAGATTATGTTCTATTTGAAGATTGCAGATCTTCTGGTACTAAAGCTTCTAAAGATCTCACAGATTCCGATTCTTCGAAGACTTCAGGGGAGGAAAATCCAAGGATGATTCGAACGATTCACTGTCGCAGATGGATTCAAACACCGATCTGACAAAAAAAGGAATAAAGAAGGAACGTTCGAAGAGCATAATAGAACCTGTATAGGCCATTTGATTCGTCACCTCTCACAGAGACTTTTGGATATCTATGTTAGCATGGAATCTACGAAGGATATCTGGGAAAGCTTGAAGAAGAAATATGGTGGAGAAGACGAAGGAAAGAAATAGTATGTCACTTCGAGATGGACCACATTTCAAATGAGAGACGATCTTCCTATTCTAGAACAACTTCTGGATTACGAGGCCATAGTCTCAAAGATTCAAGCTAAAGGTATAAGTATTGACAGTTATCTAGCTGCTCATGTATTGGTAGATAAATTGCATTCTTCTTGGAGTGATTATCGATCGAAACTCAAGCATGAGAAAAGGAAAATGAATCTGGACGAGTTGATCTCGGACATAATGATTGAGGAAGCAAATCAGAAGTTTCAAGGAACGTCTACAACATCTATCTTTGGGAACTCAAACACAAATCTGGTTGAAAGCTCTTTCTCAAAAGGAAAATCCAAGAAGTACAATCAGAATCACTCAGTGGAGTTCAAGAAGAAAATAAAATGCTGGAACTGCAATCAATTAGGGCATAAAAAATAAGACTGCAAGAAACCTTATGAGCAGAAAGAAACAGTAAAAGCCCACCTGACAGAGAATCTAGTAGTTGTGGTCACTGAAGCCAACTCTATGATAGATAAGGTGGACTGGATCATTGACTCAGGAGCCACGAGACACATATGCAATCAGGAAGCACTCTTCAAGAACATGGTGGTAACATGCTGTGAGAATGTGTTCCTAGGAGATGCCACCGCTTTGAAGGTTTCTGGAATCGGAGAGGTTGAGATGTCACTGTCGTCTGGTAAAGTTCTCACACTGACTAAGGTCTTGTTGATACCTAATATGCGTAGAAATCTCATATATAGTGCCTTGTTAATGGTTGATGGTATTAAGCAGACAATAGATGCTGGAAAAATGGTTTTGACCAAGAATAGTGAGTATGTTGGAAATGCCTTTTGCATCAATAACCTGTTTGTATTAGAAACCGTGAATATCAATAAAGATGGAGATTTTGCATACATATGTTGTAGTTTTGATGAATGACATGGTAGATTAGGTCACTTTAATACTAACTCCATGAATATACTAAAGCACCTAGGTCTTATATCAATGAAGTCTGCTAAACCTTCTAGCAAATGTGAAATCTGTGTCGAAGTAAAACACTCTAGAAAACCTTTTAAGAATCATGTTGTCAGAGGTACAAGTCTTTTGGAACTAATACACACAGACATAGCAGACTTCAAGAATACATCTAGTAGAGGCGGAAAGAAATATTATATTACCTTTATTGATGATTTCTCCAAGTTTTCTCAGGTCTTTTTACTAAACACAAAGGATGAAGCCTTTAACATCTTTGTTTAGTATAAGACAGAAGTGGAAAAACAACTAGACATAAAAATTAAGAGAATCATATATGATCATGGAGGCGAGTACATGTCAGATAAGTTAAATGCCTTCTATGTGAGTGAAGGAATCATTCACGAATACTCAGCTCCTTACACCCCACAGCCAAACGGGATAACTGAGAGAAAGAACAGAACTCTGAAGAACATGATGAACTCCATGCTATTGAGTTCAGGGTTGTGTGACAAATTGTGGGGGGAAGCAGTACTCACTGCCTGCTACATTCTGAATAGAGTGCCACACAAAGGATTGTTTGTGACACCATATGAACTTTGGAAGGGCTACTCACCCAATCTAAGCTTCTTGAGAGTTTGGGCTTGCCTTGCTAAAGTTGGTATACCAGAATTCAAGAATAACACCATAGGAGCCAAAACCGTGGACTTTGTTCTGATAGGATACGCTTCAAATAGTGCTGCTTATAGACGCTTAACATTCAACACAGAGACAATGGCACTGGGACCTGTTCTAGAATCTAGAGATGTAGTCTTCTTTGAAGAGTCTTTTCCCTTCAAGAAACCTACCAGTGTTGTGTCTACAAATCATACTACGATCAAAAGAGTGTCAGAGGTGGTAACTTCAGATCCGAGGGAGAATAAGAGAATCAGAACACGGAAGTACTTTGGAACAAACTTCATAACCAGCTACATTGTGGAACATGAAGAACTCAGTAAAGAGTTCATGTTCACCTTCCTTATAGAAGAAGATCATGAATCTTATTCTGCAGCCATGAAGACAATAGATGTAATGTTTTGGAAAAAGGCCATAAACAGTGAGTACGAATCTATACTCTCTAATCACACATGGGAACTGGTGGACTTACCAAGTGGATGCAAAGCCTTGAGATGCAAATGGATTCTGAAGAAGAAGCTGAAATCGAATGGAACCATAGATAAATACAAGGCACGACTGGTTGTTCAAGGCTTCAGTCAGAAAAATGGAGTAGATTACTTCGATACCTACTCACTTGTGTCCAAAATAGCCTCCATCAGACTACTAATGGTTGTAGCATCCTCGCACAAGCTGATTGTGCATCAGATGGACGTTAAAACAGCGTTCTTAAACGGTGATCTAAACGAGGAGATCTACATGATGCAACATGAAGGCTTCATAGTGGAGGGACATGAGAACAAGGTATGTAAGCTGAAAAAATCACTTTATAGACTTAAACAAGCTCCAAAGAAATGGTTTGAAAAATTCAGTGCTACTTTAATAGGAAATGGTTTTTCATTGAATTCTGGAGACACATGCTTGTTTAGTAAAGGAACAGCCATGGAATATGTGATCATCTATCTGTATGTAGTTGACATGTTAATATTAGGAACATCTCTAGAGTTAGTGAACGAAACTAAGTCCATGCTCAACTCACAGTTTTCCATGAAAGACTTAAATGAAGCTGATTTGATTCTAGGCATCAAGGTACTCAAAACCAGAAGTGGTTTCACCTTAAGTCAAGCTCACTACATAGAGAAGGTACTTAGGAAATTCAACTTCTGGAATGAATCACTTGCTAGGACTCCATATGATTTTTCCCTTCCATCTATGTAAAAATAGAGGTGAAAGTGTTCTACAGGAAGAGTATGCTAAGGTATTAGGTAGTGTGATGTACTTAATGAACTGCACTAGACCTGACATCGCCTACGCAGTAAGTAGATTGAGCAGATACACACACTGTCCAAGTAATGATCACTGGAAGGCTTTGCACATGCTACTCAAATACCTTAGAGGGACAGTGAATTGGTGTTTATCTTATGATGATTCTTCATGTGTAATTGAAGGCTACTGCGATGACAACTGGATCACTGACAAAGACGAGATAAACTCTACCAGTGGGTTTGTTTTCACTCTGTCAGGAGGTGCAATATCTTGGAAGTCAACAAAACATGCTTGTACAACACGATCAACCATGGAGTTTGAATTTATTGCATTAGAGCTAGCAGGATAAGAAGCAAAATTGTTGAAAAATATGTTAGTTGATCTTCCTATGCACGGAAAAGTGTCTTCTTCTATCTCTTTGAGATGTGACTCTCAGTTAGGTTTAGCAGTGGCTATGAACAAGCTGTATAATGGGAAGAAGAGACATATAAGGTTGAGACATAAGGTGATCAGAAGCTTGAATGAAGCTAGAATATTATCAGTGGAATATGTTCATTCTGCAAAGAACATAGCTGATCCATTCACTAAGGGATTGTGTGGACGCATGGTCCTAGACACAACTAGAGAAATGGGACTCAAAGAGAAGGAGTTGTAGTCTTCGGAAACCTTACCATTTGACTCATTTATTTGAAACACCTCTGGTTCAAAAGGGTCGAACATAAGATTCAATTAAATTAATATGGTTGTAATATGGGGATTGTTGTAATATGGTTCATAAAATTCAATTAAAAAGAGAATACCGACGAGAAAACCGAAGTCATGCAGTTCAATTGATTGGATAGAACACATACCAATAATTGAACCCGATTCAATTTATTGAAAGATATATACGTTTGAAATATGTATCCTTAACGTATAAATATACGAGAAGGAAGACGTTACAAACAGAGGAACAAGAAGAACAAGAAGAAGATACATAAGCTTTCTTGTGAGAGTTCTTCGATTTCGAGCTCGACCTACACTCTGAAGATTCACCTTGAAGATTAGGATACACAAATCTTCAAGTACAGAGCATAACTCTTTCTTTCTCAGTTTCCCTCCGGTGAAATCTTGTATCGAGATTGGTAGACAAATTGTTAAAGTTCAGAAGCATACGCTTCAACTCTGTAACAAATCGGCTTCAACTTTCATCTTCTTCAATCTCAAGTTCTAACATAAGATTTACAAGTTCCCCGCAAAGGTAAGATCTTCACGTCTGACACTGTGAGATCGGTTCTTGCTTCCCTGTTTCGAATGGAAAGAGAGGAAGATACAGGTGAGTGTAATTTACATGATCCATCTTCAAATGGAACATAGAAAGTAAAAGAATCTCCAACTCGAGATTCGCCCTGAAGAGATAAGCAACAACTATAGTGACACTGCAAGTAAAAGAGGGCAAAACATTGAAGGGAAATAATTCCAAACTGAGTTTACCAAATCACTTGACAGATACTTAGTTCTGTAGTTAGAATGTCCAAGAAACAAAAACTAACCTCCGTGATTTGCCAATAAAGCAATGGACAAGAACACTATTGCCTTGACTCTTGGCTTCATCAATGAATTCAACACACTCATCGAAATATATTTCCAAATTTGTGTCTTCTTTATCCACAACTGTCACAACATACAAACAAAAACAAGCCATTCCATCCCAAAATAAAACATATACTCTCAATCAAGGATATAACAAAAGGAGAAACCTTTGATATGTTTATATAATACCTCGAACAATCTTCTAGACAAAGTCATCAGGGTGTGCTGGTCTCAAAGAACTAGCTACAGTCAATATGTATGTAACATTGTAAGCTTTCAACACATTCTTGTTACTGCAACAGATCCAAGATGCAGACCCTGAAAGTTTTAATTTATTTTTGATTCTGAAAACAAATTTCATTGGTTCGAGAAAATAAACAAAAAAGGAAAATCTGTGAGTGACCTCTTCAATTTGGGAAGAGACATTGTCGTCTCTATAGGTACGAGCAATTTTAATAACACGAACAAGTGCTTGTATCTGATTCTTCACCTTTTCATTATACTGATCTATTGCTGGTAAAGAAGACGAAGAAGAAGAAGAAGGTGATCCTCTATAACTCCTGAGAGAGAAATGGAATCATCAAATTGGAAACGAAAATTTTAACAAAAATCAAAACCTAGATCACCGGAATTGGGTACGAAACTACCGAAATAATGAAATCGGAAAAGGATAATTAGAAATTTTGATGAATGATCTTAACATCGAAACAACCACAGACTAATGGGAATCAAGAATTGACGATTACAAATACGAATTACTGATCAGATCAACATCAAAAGATGAATTTTCGATTATCAATACGGAAATTGAAGAAGCTCTTACATTGAGGAAGAAAAGAATGAATGAATTCAAAAGAAAAAAAAACGAATCAGGAAATGAAATTGGTTAAAGGGAAATTCTGAACTGCATGGTTCGCCAGTTTTATTGGAAAAGAGAAGAGGAAAGATTCGTTCAAGCCTTCAAGGGGCCTAAATATGTAAATTTTATTTCTATAAGGGCTATATTTTAATTATTTATTTATTATTTAAATCCCTACTTTAGTATTTGGGCTTGTGGGCTTTGTTTGCTATCAGGCCCGAGTAAACTACTAGGGTAATGGGTACTTGACCAATCTGAATTCATGGAGTTTGTGATCATGGAGTTTTACAGAGAGACACAACTCAAACTGTATTGTGATGTTGTGACTTTGAAACAGTGTTATGTAAAGCAAATATTGATTGGATTTTGAAACGAGTCATGAATACTAATCAACCAAATTGAGAATTAAATGAAATTTGCAATATCAACTGTTTTAATCATAAATCTAGAATCAATACAAATCCAATATAGTAAAAAAACCAGAGAAATCAGAAGACCTTCACGCCCAAGTAACCAAGATCAAAGAATTCGCGAGTCCAGATTGTTCGAAAGTCGTATTAGATCCGTAATGAAGAGTCTTATAAGAACCAGGAAAAGCTTGAATCAACTTAAACGGCTTTCTTTGGGATTCATCAATTTCTGAATAACAAAACGACCATAGAAGCTGAACAGATTCCATCTTGAGGAAATTTCTTTGTGTTTTTCTTCCATCGGGTAACCGAACGCAGACTCTACACAAAACGCTTCGATCTAAATCGCGATTTGGTTCTTCAGGTAGTTGTGGGAATCCGAAAACTGCGTTTGAAGACAAAGAAGTGGACTCGGTCTCTGCAGCATCAGAATAGCGTTTTGGGCGTTTGATTCTTCTTAGCGAATCGATCTCCAGAGAGGCGATATCGATCATCGGTGATAGTTTCTCCATCGATTCACATACAACCATCCTTGATAATGTTTTATTTTTAAGTGATCGAAATTGATCTGCGCATATCGAAAGAATTTAGGAAATAACCCTAATTTTTTCGGAGTTGAGTGGATTTTGTGATTTGCGAGCTTCTCGGTTATTTATAAACGCACATTAGACAGAAAGAAATACAGACTTTTGACTCATTAAAATGGCAATAAATCATATGAATTTTCGAATGTTTTTTTAAATTTTAACAAATCATCTCTCATATAAGTTATTGAACTAAAGTTTTGTAGTGATTTTCAAGTATTTCCATTTCATAATAAAATATGGTATTTTGATGATTTTTGTTGTTGTTGATAACTCAGAGTTGCTAGATCTAATACGAAAGTATGGACTATTTTTTTTTGGAGAGGTGCAGCCCACAAATAATTTATTTTTGGATGTTCAAATGTACCGTTATATAAGTTTATATTCGTGTAAGAGATGCGTAAAAGAGTTGTGGCTTAATTTTGAATGTTGGAAAAATCGAACCCATGAACATGATAATACCCCAGCACCTTCCCTTGCCACCCGACCACAACAATTGAGACATATATTTCATAATTTCAAAACAAATAATCATAATATCAAATACTTCTCAATCTGATGATGATCCAACTAATAATTATGATGTCAAAGTTTAGCTCTTTCTCATTAGAAAATTTTAAAGTTGGGTTAGATTTTGTTTATCTAGTTGTCTAGTCAAATGAAATAAAAATACAAACCATCATAACCTCCCTGAATTCACAAAATCTAAATCATTTAAAATTGGTTTAGTACAACCGTAAGTTAAAATATGAATTATCTGTAAATTCACAACATCCTAAACCGTAAGTGTAAAATATGAATTATCTATAAATACAGAAAATTTATATTTTTCTAGAGAAGACATTGATTTTGATCAAAATAACATTTTGGTAACATTTTGCAAGAGAGGCTAAGTTTTGCCGTCATAAAACAATATGATTGAATAGAAGATATCACATGCCGATCACATAACATGATTTAAAAGCTTATAGACGGAAGACAGTAGAAACACCAAGCAAGAGTTTAGCTCTGTCTCTCTCATTTTATTAGTTTTCATATATGAACAAATAAGACAAAAGCCTTTCTTTCTCAATTCATTTGACGTAAGTGGCAAACCACTCGAGCATCTCTTTGTGAGCTTCTTCTGCAGCTCTAACTGCCTCTGAGTCATTCGCATTGTACCTAACTGTCCAACCGTGTGAGACTTTTGGGTGTATCTTCACATAACTATTCACCTACAAATTCAATTCTAATAAGTTTTTCTTTCTCTCTTTTTCAGCTATGTCGCAAGAGATTAAAACTATAGAGTTGCAGAGATTTGCAGAAGCAGCTTACTTCCGGTTTGGAAGCAAGAATCTCCTCAAATTGCTTCAAGAGTGCTGGTGGGGACATGTTATCAATCTCAGCTCCTAATATAGCAATTGGAGCATTCCCACCTGCAGGATAAATGTGAAATCGATAAGGTTAATGATCAAAGTTTGGTACAGACTTACGCAACCAGATCAATCATTGTTTCTACGTTAACAACTTCTAGAGCTACTTGAAAGCCACAATGATTATCTAATCTAATCTTATAGTTGACTATCTACATGTTACTAAGCATTAAGTGAGGCCTGACAAATCAAGATAGAAGTATCTAGATATATAGTACACCCGACGAAACCAAAGTCACTTACCCTTGATATCATCAACCGTGACAAAGGAAGGATGAAGCAAAACGGCTGCTTGAATAAGCTCATGTTTGGAAAGTTCCACAACTACTTTTGCTGAAGATCAATAACACAAGAGAGTACAGAAATACCCATTAGAGATTTAAGATGTTTTCCTAACAATAGAGAATATCACCAGTTATTTTCTACAGCATAGGTAAATTTTGGATACATCCCCACAAAGAAAGTATACAAAAGACCATAAACTTACCACCCCAACACATCCCTGCGGCTCCAATGGCAGTTATGCCTTTGCTCTTTATGTCTTCAAGTACCTGTTTCGTGTCTTCAAAGCCCTTATCCTGAGAAAAGAAAGTTATGAATTAATTCAGATGAAAACTATCAAAACAACAGAAAAAGAAGACATGACACCGAGTCAGACTTGTAAGAAAACGACTTTATGGTTGGAAAGGAAGTTGAGAAATGATTAAAAAAGGTATGACAAGGAGGAGGAACGAACACAGCCATGGTCTTTGATCCAGACAGTGATGGGTCTGTCCTGATTAGAGGGATTATAAGGATCTCCACATAAGTAATCAGGAACCACAACATAAAATCCAGAAGCTGCAACCTTGTCCGCAAGTGCCCTTAGACAATAAAACACGATTTTTACTCCATAAACATTCATCTATACTTTTGTTTTCTAAAGACATACATCAATGGTTTGTAAAAGAGAAACTAGAAATAACAAAGTGGGTGCAAACAATGATTCTAGTGAAACATTCAGATTGCATCAAATGCAAAACAAATTGAGGAAAACCCAAACTAAGAAACTAAAAACTATTGTTTAATTCCTTAGAAGCAACAAGCACAAATAAAAACTTTTCTATTTTCAACGTTAGAATCGATGAAAAAGGGAAGAACTTGCAATACCTCAAATTGGGTGCTTCATACCCTGAAGAACAAAAACGAAGCTGAAGTCAGAAATACAGTGATGAGATGATCAAATCAAATCAAATACCCCTAATTACTCGATCATGTCTTTAAGTGAAATAGATAACATCGAATTAGAGAAGGAAGAAGAAGAAATACCAAAAATATCAGAAACGAGAAGGACGCAGAGCTTAGAATACGTAGAGCCAGAGACGTAAGCATCGAGCCCACCCAGCTTCTCGACATGACCCGACCCAGAAACCGGGTTAAGTACCGGCGGGTTTTCACAGCACTGAGGTCCCGACATTTGTTTTGTTCAGTAATCCAATCAGTGAGTTGTGACTTGAGACAGAACCTAACCCAACCATATGTTTTGTTGGAGGCTTTATTTAATAATGGCTCTCGTGTTGGATCATCTAACGGTTACGTATAGTAAATAGCATTCCATCTAACGGCCTAGAATAGCAATTGATTCATTCACTCTGCCATTTTTATAAAGTGTATAATATTATCTGAGAAGTACCATTGACGCGTGAGGTCCATGCTATGAATGAATCAGAATGCAAATCAAAGACGTAACTATATTCCCATTAGATTTATCTTATTTCTTTACAAGATTTGTCTGTTTGTTTTTCAGCTTCCTATACACTTTACTAAAGTTAGAGAAAAGCCAACAATAAGGAAACAAACACTAACAAAGTAAAAGCAACTAAAAGCTATCTGAAAACTGGAGGGAACAAAACTTTAAGAAGCTATGATGAATGCAAAAGAATGATAAAATCAGCTGCATAGTCCATCGTTCGGAGGCCTCCTAAGGAGAGCAATAAAATCGCCAGCTCGTCTTTCCCCCACTGTCTTAGTCCATTGCTCAGGCTCTTCAATACTTCTCTATCGATCTCTGTCACCCATAACGGCAAGCAGCTTACCAAAAGACTCACCAAACCGCAAATATATGTCCGCCAAGTTGCTATTGCGCATCCCACTGATATTTTCCCGTCTAAGGCATTCGCGATGAACTCCAAGTGACTTCCCAAGATTCCTTGGCGACGCTTTGATGCAGATGATCTCGAGTCCACGCCCCAAGCGAATGCTCCACATAAGACCACAAAGTAGGCAAGGGCATGCCCTCTTAGCTCTGCAACTATATCTGATGGTCCTTGTTCTTGGTCTGACTTTTCAACTGCTAGGAACCAAGACGGGATGGTTTCTTTGATGAGTAGGTGGACCACGCCTAAGCCACCAGTTAGCCATACTAAAGAGGCACTAAGCGAAGCAGCAAGCTTGACTTGAGTCATTGCTGTTGCCAGCGAACATTGGCCGTATCTTGCTCCATTCTTCACTGTCTTCAGCATCTCCTTTGAGATCCCGTTATGGGCTATATCCTCCACCGAATGTATCAGGAGAGAGAGAATCTCTTCCGTTACAGAGACAGTATCTCTAAGAGCACGATACATACGGAGATATAGAATCCCTGGTGCTACAGGAGAGATCCCACCATAGAAATGAGAGCCAAATCCATGTCCAAGAAGGGCTCCAACGCCACCATCATTGGACATGGGGGCAGCATTCAATCCAAGAGTGGCACAGAAGCAGTTTCTGAGGAGCTTAATCACGGCATCTTGGTTGTGAAGGAAGACGGTTCGAGAGGCAGAGAAAACAAGGAAGTCAAACCAACGTTTTGCCTTTTGGGTCCACAGTGAAGCTACAATGGGCATGCAAGGCCAAGGGCAGCCTGCAGCCAAGCACTCCAACGCTGGGCCAGCCAGGTTGAGAAACCTCTCTGAGACTTTGTCAATTTTGTATGTTATAGTTAAACTTACAAAGGCGGCTAAAGGTAACGGAAGTGTTGTCGGAGAACTCCCTCCTGCTATAATACAGCAAGAATCAACCATAGATTTAATAGAAAAGTTTAACACATTAAATCTAGACAAGCTTATATAGAGAGAAAATTGTGTAGAGAAGTAAGCGAAACAAACAGAGTTGCTGTTCAAACATGTTTCATCGCTTTACCTGGAGCAAGGCTAGGGATATCAACACCTGTTGTTGCAAGAATTTTCTTTATATGTTCCTCAACAGTGGATAGATTTGTAGCCGGACTTGGCCAATCCACGCCGTTCATGAATGCTGGCTTCCAAACACCTCTACTTACCTCAGACGAGAAATAGCTTACTATCGTTGCTAATGATGCAGGAAGAAAATCTGCTAAGTCTTTAAGCCCTGAAAGGAAAGCATTTGTTATCACATAGACAAAGTCACCTTTAATGTAAGAAAAACATATGAAACAATTGTTCAACACAATGAGACATTTTTCATTGGCATTCAGAGTTGCTAAATGTCATATAGGCGGTTGTTATTTGCACATGAAAACACTGTTCGAGTTCTTTTCTCTCTCCCTCCTGCTCTCTTTCTGGTAACCTACTTATGCAAACTGATCCTATAATTCATAATGGAAAGCACGCGACACATACCTGTAGCTAACTCACGAGGAGAAAGCCATCCATGAGAACAAGCTGTTAAAGCAGCATCTACAACATATGGAACGGCTTTGAGGACATCCCAAGCAGGAAATTCAGGTCTTGAAATGCTATCTTCACTAGCAGCTCCCGATGAACTGCCAGTGCCCGAATTAACTGGATTTAAAGTCTGACTGCCTCTCACCTTTCGGAACATCATGTTGAGAAGTGCTTCAACTGTTTGGTGAACAGGAGATCCATGCGTAAGTCCAGATAATGTGGCAGCTATACATCTCTGGTGCTGCCTGTACCAGATCTTTAGCTTGGGGAATGAGTCAACAAATACAGGATGGCAAGATGCTGCCCTTGCGACTTCTGAAAGTCTCTTTCTGTTTTGATCTCTATTCAGGCTCTCTGAAGAAACAAGGTAAGGAATTGCGCACTAAAAGAAGATGTTCGGGTGTGAGTTGGGAGCCAACTGTCGGCACATCTCCTACACCATGCTCAATAGGAGGATGATTGAATCTCCAAAGCTTTAAAAGAAGAGTGAAAGCATTTGAGAAAATAGAATAGGCTGAGATTTCTTCTCCAGAAGGAAGAGTCCATGAAATACTAGGGGTGTGAGATCCAAACTCTTCACAGATTGGCATTAGTGAGCAAGCAAGTTGTGGAACCTAAAAGTAGACATCAAATCGTATATTAAATCTTGTAGCATATTAACAGTCATGTTTAAGAATCTTGGAAGCTTAATTTACATACCATGCCATGTAAAGAAAAAATCTGAATGCTGTCAACAGATCCTATACCAACAATTACGACATTCAGCATGCAAGCATAACCAATCAAATGACTCTCAGCCCCCGAATAATCTGGTGGAACGGGTGGGGATAGTAATCGTGTAAGAAATTCAACAGTGTGTTCCTGTACATTGAAAAATAACAGATGAAACATGTATATTGAACCAAATTTTTGCTGGTGGATGTAATGCCAACCTGTATGTTCCAACCCCGTGTGAGAGATGCCCCACAAAAAACTGTAGCAGCAGAAATCTTCGCATCATCCAATCCGTTGACTGCAACCTCATATAGTTTCTCGAGCTCTGCTAAGCTTCCATCAAATCGACGGTAAATTAAAAAAAGAGCATTACCTGGCTAAGAAACAAAAAGGAATAACTGAAGAAGAGGCAGAACTTAAGTCAAACTAGAATGCAACCACTCTACTCATTGTGGTCTCCTTAGGTTACAATTATAACTAGATTCTTACGAATTTTAATGTTTTATAAACTACAACTAATTCCTATTTGGAGGATATGTGGATGAAGCAGTGTACAGCTACTTGAGCAACAAAAAAACATAAAGAAAATAGTATGTCATTCTACCTTGAAGCAGGAACCGCTACTAATGCATTCACCATTGCAGCATTTAGTGGGGCCCCTTTCACAAATGACGACCAGCAGGGTACTTCATTAGGCAGAGGTATTTGGTTAATTCGGCCATTAACATAGCCAGACCAAGTATAGACTGAGGTATCCAGTACGTTTCTTGCAATACAAGCCTCCACAATCAGGTGGCGCATGTTTCCAACTACAACATGTACATAATATATGTTGGAGAAGAAAGCGACACGTAACATCGACAAATGACGAAAATCAAGAGGCATTAATCATGAAGCATACAAAGACTAACAAATTGGTTTAACTTCAATTTAACAGAGCAGAATTTTGATTAACTTACAACAGTTGATAGGCATGTCCTTCATGTTTATGGCATCAGAACATGACTTCCCAACATTGCCACCAGACAAAAACAAGATTGCCTTTGTAGCAGCCTTGTTAGCCGCAGGAACAACGCACTGGGGAGGAGCGAGCAACCCAGGGAATTCACCAAGGGCCTGCAAAACTTGTAATAAGATCATCTCGTAGCTTTTCCATGACAAATACATACTTCCCCTCTTCAATAAGGCTTGCAACCACAAGAGGCACAATACATAATGACATTGCACAACCTTGTATCCAGTCGAGGAATCGGTCCCTCAATAGGATCCCTTTCCTACGAAAAAAGAAAGAAAAAAGAAAATTAGACCAGCCATTTGATACCGGAAAATCTGAACTTCTCATGGATGACAGACTAAAAAACCAAATAGGGTAGGCATCTTTCAGTCTAGCCTAGTTAACTCAAGTGCAAGTAAGTAAAAAAGGTCCTCTGAATTTCAAGTATGAACTTTAAGTAAAAAAATTTGTGGGATATATGGCCTTCAATTTTGACAGCTTTTTGAATATCACCAAATGACAAAACCAATCACAAAAACAGTGCAAGTGAAACTTGCTAGCAAGAGTAAAAGCGCTTTTCTGGAGTGATATTGGAAAATAAATGAAAGATTAGTCCAACCCTTTGAACAAGTCGGAGAGCTGCTATCCAAAGACCTAAGAAGGTGTCATGCCAAGTGCTCCCATTAATTTCTTTAAGTGTTTTAGCTAGACCTGAAAATTTGATTTTCTTGAGTCAATATATAACACATTTGTGATATCTCCTTCTCCTCCATGGTTAAAGCAGAAGTGAAAGAACATAGAGTCTGCAAATTACCGGTAATAATTTCAAATCTCTCTCTCTCGTTTACTTGATATCCATCCATAGCATCTTCAAATACCAGATCAAGAGGAAGCCAAAGTGAAGAGAGACTTGCGCCATGGCATAAGCCAGCAAAAGAAGCAAGAGATCCAAAATCCACAATTGCATTGCATTTCCGTAATGAAGTTACTTTGCTATCATAAGAATACCCAAACCGTCTATCTGAAATTAACTGCAATAGATCTGCAGAACTTAGAACCTTTGATTGTTTTAAGGCCAATGAATTTTCTCCGAGTAGCTGTACTTTCCTGACAAATTCATGCCAATTTGAAGCCCTAAAAAAATGGATAGAAAAGAGTTAAAAGTAAATCAGTTCAGGACAGAGAGAAAACTTGTCAAAACTTAGATTATGTAAGCAAAACATCTGGCAATGCAAAATAAAAGTTTTTTTTTTTCAAATGATGATCCCATAAAAAACAAAAGCTCTAGTCTCATGCTTTAAACGATTAATCCAATCTTTAACATACCTGTTGAAGGATATCAAGTAAAGCAATCTGGATATCATTGTATGTCTGAGGATTTCCGCAATCATTTCGATAGCCATGATGGTATTTGAAGTCTGTAACTTTTCGAGAGATCCGCTCTTTCCATTATACCTGTCAGGAGCATCAATTTCCATTTCTTGAGACTTGATTAGCCACTGGGAGCTCGGATCTTGGCTTAGCTCTAGTAAACCTTCATCGCTTAAGGATGCATCTACCAGTTGTGTCAGTTTGCTACTGACACAAGAATCAACAGTAACAAAACCAAAGTTATTGGTCGATTCATGTTTTTTTCTTCGAGTTGATTGATAGTTCTACTAAAAAAGAAGAATGAAAATAGGGATTATATATAGAAGAATATGAAAAGTTGGTTTAGTGGCTCTAGAATATCTTTCATCTAAGGGAAGTATGGTAATTAGCAGAAAAATATTTCTCCTTATTAAAGACTTGAGATTTATTGCAAAATTTGGTGTCCAGGCATTAATTAATTATTAGAAATATATAATCAAATTAAGACGTTTTGTTATTGGATTTACTTCCTTATTGAGAAGGAGAAATTGATACGTTTGTTATCAAAAAGGTTAATGTAGACATTGATAGATATAATTGTAATTACGAAAATTTTACGAAATATAAAAAAGGTATTAAAATCAGCATACAATCTATTACATTATATATTACAGAGATAATTTCTAAAAATGACAGAGACAATTTCTTAAAATCTTTTATATTTGATTAGTTCATGTATCATTATTCTGTATCCTTAAATGAGGTGTATTAAAACTATAGTTTTAAGAGATTTCATAGGATTTAGATTTAGAAAGATTTAAGTGAATTTTCAAGATATTTGAAGTGATTTAAGTTATCTTGTATTTTTGGTTAAACAATCATTAGGTGATTTTAAGAATTTTTTTAATCATTGTAAGATTTTTTTTTATTAATTATTGGACATTTGGAAAACATTTCAGAAACTAGCTATTAAAATGGTGTCAGGACGGCCGAGGACAGGTAGCCCAGTGGTGTAGTCACTTTACAAATCTTCAAGACACCAGGGATCGAACCCCCTAGTATAAGGGGATTTAAAAGCCAGTAGGCTAGTTGACAAAAAAAAAAAATGCCGTCAGGACGCAAATGACTCTTAACTTAGTGACTGGCGGTAAATTCACTTAAGGCAGCTCATTTGTATAACCAGAAATCGAGTTCCTCCGCCTACATTACGTAGAAATTTAGCTACTGGGCCGCCCAGTTGTGGCCCAATTAATATGCCGTTAACAAAAAAAAAAAAAATGGTGTCAGGACCGTCACGACCACTATCATCAATACTCTTTTCATCTAGTTTTTTGTTTTTTTTTTTGGGTAAACACTTGCATCTACATTGCTTTGGTCATTTTCGATCTGGTTCTACCTTCAAACATCTCTGTAACATTATACATTCATAATCGTAAATTGAGATTTTTAGTTCTGAATGCTACACAATTATTGAAAAATCAGTGTTGTGTTTCTTCAATGATGTTATGTGTACACCGTTATTTATGCAGGATTGTGTTTAGACTCAGCCACTTTACATCTATCTCTTGTGTTCGTTCCTCTTCTCTCTCTTCGTTTTGCTCCAACAAAACAAATAAAAACATTACTCTTAGTTTCTCTAAAATATTTTATTAACTTTTGAATAATAGGAGATTTTATATGACTTTAGTAAACTACTGATTAAATAACATGATATTGTGTATTATTTTAAGTGATTTTTTTCAAAATTTTAGGTTCAATAACATAGAATTTGAGAAGTAATTTAGAAATCATCAATTGAATAACAAATGATTTGATAAATAAAACCAAAATCATCTAAAATTTTGGTTTCAATACACCCTCTAAATACTTTTTTGAAAATTGTCACCTCTTCATATAATAGCTGAAAATATTTCTAGTCTCATGCAGATTATCATATACATATTATCAAAATTTTATATATCTTCTTATCATTTCAAAACTGTAAACCTCAATTATAACAACTGTTATTACTTATTTGTTTTCTCGTTTATTATTGTTATTTTACAAAATATTTTAAAATGATTATTTGGTCGATATGTATGATTATGTAGCATGATGATATTGATGCAAGAGAATATTTGAAGCTGTATGAAGAGGAGTGACAAAGATTGAAGATGATATTAATGTTGTATCAAATAGTAAACAATAATGATAATTTAAAGAGTAATGTTTAAGCATTTTTTGATGTTTTATATTTCTAACACAAAATTTTGGTTTTTCTTCCACATATAAAATCATTAGTTATTTATATTAATTATGATATATGGGTATTCAAAGTAATTTGACCAATTTTCTTAGTTAGTAAGCACTTTCCTTAATCATCAATTACAAGGTGTTTTAGAGCATTTCCAATGCTAAGAACCTCTAATGAAATTCTTAAGTTTTGTGGAGATCCAATAGTATAATCCCACACAAAATTTTTAAAAATTTTACAAAAAAATTACAATTAATGTTAATACAATGTAAAATGCATTGTGTCTTTTATTACATAATCATTACAGATGTATGAATGAAGCATTCTGTCAGTCCTTGAGTTGATTTCTTTGAAAGCCTTTTTATTGCTACATGTGTCCCACTTCTAAGTGTTCCCTGATGAATCAGAATAACATATAAATCAATTTATATGTTGTAAGATTGTATCAAGCTGAAATATAAACTATTCTTGTGAGCATTGCAGTAACCAATCATGAGTACTAGTTATATTACCCTGTAGACTCGACCAAACCCGCCTTCTCCTAAATTGTTGTCCTCAGAGAAAATATTTGTTGTCATCCTTATGTCATATAGATTTAGGGAACGCATACGGTCTCCATCGATATCATCAATTATACCACCTTCTATTCGCTATCTGCTATGATTTTCGTTTAAGCCTGCATAAACCTCGTCTTTAAGAAACATGTGAACAAATCTTATATATAGGCCTTGTTCGTTTGCTGGTCGCTGGCGACTACGACCGCGACCAGCGACTGCGACCAAAATTTTTATTTTTTGTTCGTTTGACAGTCGCTGCGATCAGTCGCTGTGTTGTTCGTTTAGTGGTCGCCGCGACTAGCGACTGATCGCTAGGTTTTTTTGTGAATTTACTAAAAAGTAAGGGTAAATTAGTAATTTTGAATTTTGGTCGCCGCAAATCGCTGTTTTAAACAGCGATCAAAAATTGCAATCGCTGGTCGCTGAACCAGCGACTACAAAACGAACATGTTTTGGTCGCGGTCGCTGGTCGCGGTCGCCAGCGACCAGCAAACGAACAAGACCATAGTTAAAATTTTATGCAAAATACCAAAACAAATCTCACTTCTTTGTGTTGTTCTCCTTTTACGTTTTGGAGCAATTAAATACAACACACCAGCCTCTACTAGTGTTGATAGTACAACATCTAACAAAATGCATTTGGAAATCTTTCCTTTTCATGAATAGAAAATGAAAGCTTTATAAATATTTCGACATACTTTTGCCTCCAAAATTTATGTCCAAAATGCTTACCTTGCTTCGAATAGGCACCTTTGACGAACAATGTGTGTCCATCTCTTGGCCGTTGTTTCAGGTTGAAGACATATTTTGTCCACATCAAACATTTGTTGCCATCAGTTGCATAGGCCTCGCAAGAACAATTAGCTAGGCAAGTTGAAGCACACTTATGAGGTGTTGTTATTGCTGTAAAGTTCAATGTTGTTGGATCTGTGGCTAATTTCATGTTTTCCATAGGAAGAAACTTAGTGTTTTCCTTGCCGCATTGAAGCTTGGTTTCCCTTTTACAACCACCAGAGAAGTCAGATTTCTCCTTAATTGCTTTTTTGAAACCTGAAACACATCTACAAGGCTGATTGTCTCTTTCATTGCAAACCCCAAACGCCCCACAATAATTATTCACTACACATTTCTTTTCAGGTTGAGACAATTTCACAGTCCACGTCTTGTGGAAGTAAGACTGATCAGTTTGAGACAACTTCACACTCCACATCTTGTGGGAGTAAGACCGATATCGCGACATGAACCGCCCCAAAACATCAATAACCAAACATGTGAGACCATGATCTGTTGAATAGGTGATGCCTAATGCCGCAGAAAAAGCCAACTGCTTTGGCTCAACACCTCTGAATGGGCAAAAAGATCAAGCTTGATTTATTTTCTAACAACATCAACACTTTCACAAGTCACAACACAACAATGGCGAAACATCAAATCTTTTTAGAATCTACATGGTTACACATACTCGTTTAGTTTGATCAATATCCATAACTGTCAGATTTTATCTAACTGAAAAAGATTCAGAGAAGTATAACAAGTTTTCCTCAAGTCAGTTTTCTCACATTCAACTGTTGATTATATGGTTACAGAGCTAAAGATATTACACAGATTAAACACTATGTCCAAAATAAGGTTTACAGACACTATTAAAACTTACCTCAGCAACATAAGTGAGTATACATTGTTGTGTTGCATTCTGAGTCAATTCGCTCTGCATCCACACAGCTGCCATTTCACAGGCACTGCACATAGCCACGTTTAGAAGATCGTTTCCCTCTTCCAGAACTATCTGAATCCCCATACTGCAAAAAAAAACATGAAGTAGACTTTAAGTTGATGTCTGCCATTTTTTTGGACCTGGATTATGTCACAATCAACTATAATAGTATAGCATTGAACTTATGTTGCTGATGAAACAGTTAAAATTACACAATCAACTATAATAAGTTCACTTTCACTCATGATTCCAAGGTCATCAAAGTAGAATTTCTGAATCTTGTAGCAAAATTTATGTATAGAAGTCCTCGATTCATACTAATCTCTTTTATCAAAACGATTTACTATCATCCAATCAACGCTAAAATTCAAAGAAATTCACTGTAAATGAAGGATATAGAGAGATCATACACGCAAGAAATTGTCGAGATCCATTGTAGATTATGAGCAAACAACATCAGAGCAACATAACAGACCAAACTCGATCTTCTCTTTCGCCGGTTTTGAATCCTCGTCGATAACGTATCGGTTCGCTGACGGAGACAACATTGGAGCACTCTGTGACCTAGACTGGAGGGATTCGAAGGAGAAAACCGAAGTTTATGAGCGAGGAAGGGTTTCTGGAGGTGAAGAGATACGAAGAGTTTTGCGGTTTTGCTTTCGATTTCGGAGTCTCCGTGTTCATCGCCATCGGAGAAGAAAATAGAAGAAAAAAAATTGTTCGGGAAATGACCCAACTGTTTTTTTTTTCAGCGAAAAATCTCCTTCCAATCACAGACTGAAACGTGCTCGGTTCTTAACATTTCTTAAATCTCTCTGGATGGAACCGGTTCTTACCTTTTTAACATTTTTTTATTTAATAAACACAATTAATCTTAAGAACCTTTGATTAGAAACTCATTAGAAACACTATTGGAGATGGTCTTAGGTTGCTAGAGAAAGTTAGAGAAAGAGCGATTGGAGTATGGCGGTAATAACGGAACTAGTTTTTTCGTGGTTATTTATTTAGTTTTCTTAGTATTTTATTAGTTTTTTGTGTTTTTATCGTACAAAAATTTCATAAATAATTTGTGGCTATATATAAATCTTTGAATTAGTTACGATATATAGGTTATTTATTTCATAAACCCAACTTAAAATCGTAACTAAAATTTTGGATTTTGATTTAAATAGTGTCCATTTTTTTGGGCGATCAGGGCGATTAGGGCGACGGCCTGCGAGATAATCGACTGGTTCTCGGCGGCGCTTAAGGGAGACTAGAAGGAGACTTGAGGAGGGAGGGCTAGTGAAGCGAAGACATCGCTGGGGTAGGGTGGAGGTGAGATTAGGGTTTTCGTAGGCATAAGTGTGTACGACGGCTCGAGAATGGAGGAAAAGGCTCGATTGGCTTCGCGAGGTACTTATATCAAGGCAAGCTGGTAGTTTTGGTGAACATTTGGGCATTTTATGTCTCCGATTATGAGACGAGTTTGGATTTTAGGGATTCACCTTTGGGTAATCGATTTCGTGGAAAGGAGCATGGTAATTCTGGTGATTGAGGTCAGGATGTCTAGTAACATTATCTCTAGACACGATGAACTCAAAGGGATCCAGATATTGAGGGTTAACATAGGAGGGTATCGGGATCTTCGTATCCCGAGTTGGTTCTCGCAAATTGAGAATGGGAGTAGGTGGTATTCCTGCAGTTCTTTGAAACTGATGAGTATCACAAAATTGGATCTTAAAGTGATCACGGATAGTGGTAGATTGAAATTAATGGACTGTCTTTGCGGTAAGGGAATGGTGATTAAGTCTAAAGGTAGATGGTTGTTCAGAAGATCAATGATTGGGGAACACCTTATAGTTACATTGTTAAGCTTAAGGCAAATGTTCTATGTTCGAGAAATTTTAGTGACTGAGTTTTCTCTATGCTTTGACGAGATTAATGTGGAAGCAAGAGGGGAAGAATGGGAGGCCGAGAAGAGAATACGAAGAGAGAGACCATGGGGTCGGTTCTCAGGAAATCCAACAAGGAGATTGAAAGGAATCTATGTATTAATAGAGGTACATAGTTTTTTAAGCCTCCGTAGTTGGTTCAAGTTAGTAGAGTGGAAACATAAATGGGGAGGAACAGCAGTATATGTGCATCATAATATTAGTATAAATGTCTCGCAAGAGGAGATAGACAATAGTGGGGCATGTACTTATCCGGGGAAGGTTCTTACGGGTTCAAAAATATGGATAATCTGGTTAAAGACAAGGAGTCAATTATCAGCGTTGTGTGGAGTAATCCAATTAGGAAAGTTGTTAATTCAATCTTGTATTTGGATGTGGATTTTAGATTGTAACGTGAAGTGCTGTGACAAAGATGGACTCAACAAGTTACAGTGGATCAGTAGTGGGTTGGAATCACTTAATGGAGTGATCCGGCTCGGTAGTGAGCAAAAAGGCTAATGAGGCGGCACAATCTAATAAGGTATCTCATGATCTCTTTACATTAAGTATAATAAGGATAAATGCTCTATCTTTAAAGTGGGAGGTTATGTTAGATAAGATATGGGAGGTACACAATACCAGGAGTTTAGTTAAATCGAAACTGTCCAAAGGCTCAATGATAGGTATGGATAGAGTAATGTTTATATCCTCGGGGGGTTTGAATTTAAACGATAGCCTCCGGGTTTTAAAAAATTGGAATACTGGGAATATTCACCTAAATAATAGGGATTTTTCTGTTGGGATAAGGCATAATCAGAATGTTCAAATCGGGGGTTTTGACTTTATAAATAGGAGTAGAGAGAACCTGGATTATTCACATCTATTACGGAGAGATTTTCCATATTGGTCTGTTTCCTTAGAGCAAAGTTACTTAGGGTTTTTCTTAATTTCCGAACCAAGAATGGTGAATACAAAGTCACCATCTCGGGTATTGAAAATAAGGATTCCAAAAATAAACAATGCTGCATTACTAGCTCGTAGTTCCAAAGTGTTAATGGATAGGTGTTTAAATCCCCAGGTGCAAAATGTGGATACATTCATATTCCGCATGCCGCAGTTCTGGAGTTTAGTGGGAAGAGTCAAGGGGCTTAATCTAGGCAACGGACGATTCCAATTCGAGTTCCAATCAGAGGCAGATTTGGTAAGTGTAGTTGAGTATGGGTCTATTAACTTTGATGGTTGGATGGTATCGTATGCGCCGTGGAAACCCATGGCAGATGCGGACTATCCAAGCACGATTAAGTTGTGGCTTAGGTTTACGGGCATACCCTTCAAATATAGAGTAGAGGAGGTGTATAGCCTAGTGGGTAATTCAGTAGGGTCGGTCTTAAAAATAGAAGTTGATAAGGGACAAGTTCTGTTGGAATTACCTTGTTCTAAGCCGTTAATCTTCTCCTCAGTTCTGGAATTTGAGGAGGGGAAAGAATCGAAAGTTATGATAGAATATAGAAGGTTACAAGGATATTGTACTTTGTGTTTTAGAATGACCCACGAAGCCTTAGTCTGTTATAAAACAAAAGAGGAGAATAAGGTTAAAATAGTAGACAAGGGTAGGAAGTTAAATCCGGCGAATCGCACCAGAAGTTATAAGGGTGCGGTTCTGGCGGGGAAAAAAGTGTTAGGTGGATCTGAAAAGACTAACAAAACACTTGATAAGAATGTTGGAGATAAACGTGAAAGGGACGTTTCGTTAATGGCTCCTCCGTTGAATACAAATCTAAAGGTAAAGTTCAATATCTATTTTTGTGTGAATGGTGTTACATCGTGGGCTGAATGTATAGTATGGTCTTTCTGGTGCTTATTACAGGATTCTGACACAGAGGAACAGATCAAATCTCTCTCAGCAAAAAAAGTGAGACATCCCCTTTTTCAGAATTCTGAAATTCAAAGGGCAGAAGAGTCTAGTGGCAATCTGCAGAGTGTAGAAAAGACAGATTTGGTCTCTCTCTCTC
>JAKUCM010007068.1:0-23573 GCA_023374145.1 Lepidium sativum | reverse complement strand
GAAACATCAATCATATTTTTATTCTTATAATTCAAATCAACCAAAAAAAATCCTTAGAAAAGATTAAAGAAAATCTGCAACTCGTTCCAACAGGCTCCACTAAACCAAAAATTTTAAAACCTAAATTAGAAACAAAAGTCTCCAAATACGTATTACACTTCCTAGTCTCACTAAGAACATGAAATCAGGCTTATAACTAGACACAATGTCTCTTAAAAAGCAAATGTAGAAGTACCCCTATCCTTTGATAATTCCAACATAGATATTTATACATTAAACAAGTAAAAGAGAAATTCAAACTGATGGTGAAACTATTGGAAATCGATCTCTCTATTGTTTAGGATCGGACAACAACAAACGTTAGTTTGTTTCTCTCTCACAAAATCAGATCTCTCTGTATCTTCTTCTTCAACGATACTCTGTTTTTTGTGTTTCACGTTTCTGGTTTTTTTAATCAACCAATCAGTATGCTTTATTAATTACCAACAAGGGTATATATATTTTACAACATACCTATTCACTAAAGGTTATGTCTTCTAAAAGACATCCTTAAACCTAAAGACACAAACTTACAAACAAACACAACCATTTGATTGTACCTATTCATACACACCTATTCGATTACATGAATCTTATAGTTTATACGAAACCCTAAAGTTGTTTAATTATACGATGAAGACTTGATCATATTCTAACACCCATCCTTGATTATGGCTTCATCGTGACTCCTAGTTCTTCTCTTAAAGCTTCAAATCGTGATGTGCTTAAGGGTTTGGTTAGAATGTTTGCGACTTGAAACTCTCCTGGACAATGCTCAAGTTTGATGTCGATATGCTTTGTTCGACGATGTTGAACTGGATTCTTTCCTATAGCAATCGCAGATTGATTATCACATAGAATACGAGTACATTTTTCAGTCATGAATCCGAGTTCATTCACTAAGCGTTGCAGCCATATTGCTTGATTTGCTGCAGAGCAAATTGCAATGTACTCGGCCTCAACAGTTGATTGAGCCACCATCTTTTGTTTGCTTGAATTCCAACAGCAAACACCTGATCCTATTGTAAAAACATAGCCGCTTGTGCTCTTCTTTTCTTCAACCGAACCTCTCCAATCACTATCAGAGAACCCTACCAATTCTGGTTCTTCTACTTGTTTGAATTGAATGCCATAGTTCAAACTACCTTTAATGTACCTTAGCACTCGCTTTGCTTCTTGATAATGTTGCATCATTGGAGCAGACATGTAACGAGACAAATATGAAGTTGCATACATAATGTCTAGTCGTGAAGCACAAAGATATAGCAAACCTCCGATCATGCTTCTATACTTTGTAACATCTTCAAGTTTCTCCTTTAAAACTTCTTTTCTTTTGCCATTCGGTGTTAAAGGTGTTGATAACATCTTGCATTCCAAGTTTCTTCAGAAGCTTCTTGGCATAATTTTCTTGTGATAAGAATAAGCCACTTTCGGTTTGAATTACTTCCATGCCAAGGAAGAAACTTAGTTCTCCTAAATCTGTCATCTCAAACTCATTCTTCATTTTTCTTTTGAAGTCTTCGATTTCTTCCAAGTTGCTTCCTGTGATTATAATGTCATCGACATACAAACTAACCACCAAGATTTCATTTGTACCTCTCTTTACATAGAGTGCTGCGTCGTTGATGCTTCTTTTGAATCCATGTTTGATGAAGTATCCATCAATCCGACCATACCATGCTCTAGGCGCCTGTTTTAAGCCGTAGAGTGCTTTGTGGAGTTACAACTTCAGTTGTTATTCCCATTAAATCGTTGATTGATCGAAATCCTCTAGGACCAACTGATTCTTCTCCTCCTTGAATATGACCTTGATTCGTATTTGAGATTTAAAGTTGATTAAAAGCATTACTTACTTGGTCAATTTGATCATTTAGATCATCTCCTTTTCCTTGTTCTCGTGTGTTTATTTTGACATGAGATATGATAGTTTTTTCTTCGATTTTCCTATCATTGCTCCATGTCTTCTTCTCACAAAAGGTAACGTCTCTTGAAACTTCAATTTTCTCTTCATTTACCAAATACACACGATATCCTTTTGACTCGTTGCTGTAACCTACAAATATCCATTGTTTAGCCTTTGTGTCTAGCTTTTTCCTCTTTTCATCCGGTATGTGTATGTAACAAACACATCCGAAAATTTTAAAGTGTTCAACACTTGGTTTCTTTCCACTCCATATCTCCAATGGTGTAACTCCTTTCTCCAATGACTTTGATGGCAATCGGTTTTGCAAATATGTTGATGTTGCTATTGCTTCAGCCCAAAACTTATTCGGTAAGTTTTTCTCCTTAAGCATCGATCTTGCCATCTCTACAAGTGTCCTGTTTTTCCTTTCAGCAATACCATTTTGTTGTGGAGAATAAGGAGTTGTTACCTCATGATGTATGCCACTCTCTTGACATAACTTCTTGAATTCGTTTGAAAAATATTATCCTCCTCCATCGGTTCTTAGTCTTTTTATCTTCTTCTCCGATTGATTCTCCACAAATGGTTTTAAGAACTTGAACTTTGACAGCACTTCACTTTTATTTCTCATGAATTAGACTCATGCCATCTTAGAAAAATCATCAATGAATGTAAGGAAATACTTACTTGAGTTCAGTGATTCATTTTGCATTGGACCACACACATCCGAATGAACAAGTTCTAGTGTTTGACTTTTTTTGCTTTGCGATTCCTTAGGAAAGCTTTTCCTTGATTGCTTTCCCATCTCACATGATTCACATATATCTCTTACTACTGCAAACTTTGGAAGATCTTCTACTGTCTTCATCTTCTGCATTTGCTCCATCTTGTCATAGTTTACATGACCCAATCGCTTATGCCATAAACTCGATTTCTCTTGTTTTTCTTCGCATGCTACATACGTTTCTTCACTTGATCTTTTCAACTAATTTGGAAAGCTTTTATCCTTCATCTTAATGTCCATGATCTTCCTCCTTTTTGGGTCTTGGATGATGCAATTTTCATTCTCAAAAATCAGTCGATATCCATTGGATATCATTTGAGAAACACTTAGTAAATTCCTTGCCAATTCTGGTACATATAGGACGTATTTGATGATGTGATCTCCTCCTTTGTTTGTTGACACTTGTATGTCTCCTTTTCCTTCAGATATGACTTTACCACCATTCCCAATTTGAATGGTTATCTTCTTACTTCGATCCAGATTGATGAAGTGTCTTGAATCTCTTGACATGTGATTGGTACAGCCACTGTCCACTAGCCAAGATTCATCGCCTAAATTTGAAGTCTCTTTATCTTCAACGGCACTAAAAAGCATGTGACACTCATCTTCACTTTCACCATCGGATTCTTCTAGACTTAGGTGTGCTCTTTCATTCTTTCTAAGTCGACATTCTTTTGCTATATGTCCTGGTTTGTTACAGAAATAGCATTTCCTTTCGTAGGTTTCACTTATCTGTGAACCATTCTCTTTCTTTTTCCTGAAACAATCGACCTCATTGTGATTGTTCATCTTGCACACGCCATACCACTTGTTTGTCTTCTCATGGCGGTTTTTCTTTCGCTTGTTATCTCCTCTTGAACCAAGATTTTCTCCATAGAAAGCACCCTCATTGATGCGATCTTCTCGGAGGTTTAGACGCCTCTCATGCGCTTTTAGGGTTCCTATCAATTCAGTTACTGAAAGAACTGATAGATCTTTTGTTTGTTCGAGTACCCCAACGATACTATCGAATCTCTGTGGTATGGACATAAGTACCTTTTGAACCACTTGGTAATCAGTCTTTTCTTCTCCATGTACTCGAAGTTGATTGCTCAGGTTGATAAGTTTTGTTGAAAACTCATTGATTGTCTCTCCTTCTTCCATCTTCAGATTTTCATATTCTCTTCTCAGGGCTTGAAGATTAATCATTCTAACTTGTTGGCTTCCTTGAAACTCCATCTCAAGAGCATTCCAAGCTTCTCTAGAAGATGATGCAGAAGCGATTCTAGGAAAAATTGATTCTGATACTACACTTTGCAAAATCTGAAGCGCCATCATATCCTGAAGCAATCGGTCTTCTCTTTCTCTTGTAGCTTGAGGCGTGGCTTGAGTGGTTGAAGTCTCTGTGATTCCATTCTCAATCACATCCCAGAGTTTTCTGGTTTTCAGAATTGTTGTCAATTTGATTTTCCAAAAACTGTAGGAATCTCCATTGAAGATAGGAATGATTTGATGCATCGTTGTCTCCATGTGCTCTGATACCATATTGGAAATCGATCTCTCTATTGTTTGGGATCGGACAACAACAAACGTTAGTTTGTTTCTCTCTCACAAAATCAGATCTCTCTGTATCTTCTTCTTCAACGATACTCTGTTTTTGTGTTTCACGTTTCTGGTTTTTTAATCAACCAATCAATATGCTTTATTTATTACCAACAAGGGTATATATATTTTACAACATACCTATTCACTAAAGGTTATGTCTTCTAAAAGACATCCTTAAACCTAAAGACACAAACTTACAAACAAACACAACCATTCGATTGTACCTATTCATACACACCTATTCGGTTACATGAATCTTATAGTTTATACGAAACCCTAAAGTTGTTTAATTATACGATGAAGACTTGATCATATTCTAACAGAAACACCTCTCCACCATCAGACTTCGACACAACCCTTGATTTGTGTTGCACACCCTTCCTCTTAGGAGAGAGGAGCCCTTCTACCAAATGCTTCCTAAATTTGCACCTCGAAGTGTGACTGTACTCTTATGCGCTTTCTTCCTGAACCCCGAGAAACCTTCAAATCTGCTTTCCTTTGTTTTGAGGAAGAAGCCATAACCACATCCTCCTTAGCCGATTTCACATCCTCTTCCTCTGTCTCATAAATAGCCTCCAAACCAGATTTATGTTCAGTCTCGAGTGATTCATCATCCTCTAGATCCGTTCCAGACTTACTTAAAACAATTCATATAATAAATTCTTTAAACTTGGTACAATTGTTATGGATAGAGAGATGGAACCACATTCTAGGAGAACCAAACGAGATGGTAGATGTTGGCCTACACACTAAAAAATTTCTCCAATAAATCTTGGTCTACATGCCAAATAATTTCTTGAAATTTTTGGATTTGGGGACATATTAAAATGTAGGTTAGAGTTTGAAGTCTGAGATTTATGTCTTATTTTAAACTTGTTTAGATAACAAAACTCACCAAATTTGCATTGGTATATTTTCCAAAACTAGACCAAAACCGATTAAATATCCAACTACAACTTAGATCTTTATATCCAAATCCGGAGAGAGCCGAATGAGTATTCGAATCTGAAATACAGTTACATATCTAATAATTATTACTTATATTTAGATTTTTGATAAACTAATTAATCAAACTTAAAATGATAACTTTGAATATATTAGATATTTTGGACAAAATAACCAAAAATATTCAAACTATAATTAATTATGAATTTTCTACAAAAAAAAATAGATCTTCTACTTTCAAAGAAAATTTAGATTAATATATAAACCCAAATCCCATTCGAACTGAACCTGATGAATATTTGATCATTATCTTTAAAATTTTGAAAATTTTGAAAACTTGAAAACTCAAGAGACCTTATTGAAACCTAGACCGATATTCAAATACCTAAAACTACACGAAATTATGAAAACATATATAAGTTACATGGATTTTAAGTGATTTGGATTAAAATTAAGACTCATTTTTATTCAAATTTAAATTTCTAAAAATCATCTATAAGTAAATGTTATTGAACTAATGATTTTAAAAAGTATTATTAATCTTATATTATTGAAATTTGTTTATAAAAATGTGATTTTAAGGTATTTGAGAAAAACTTTTTAGTTACAAAAAAAAAATCTGATGGTTTTAGGTGCAGCAGAGGGAATTTTGTTACAAATCATAAGAATTCTCTAATTCAATCTTAAAATTTCTTAAGATTTAAAGTATTCACAAACATTTAATATTCATGGTTTGACATATCTCTAATAATTAATTTACACTATTTATAACTATATAAATATAAATAATTGTTTATTAATTAGATGAAGATTTAGATTATTATGATTTGTAAATGTTAATTGAGGAATTGAGTATTAAAAGATTAATCACATTAGTATCATGGTCTCTTGCCAAAAGCTAAAAAGTTCTTTTGACCTTTGAAAAGTTTCATCAATGAATTCCCTTTTAACAAAATAAAGGTATAAAATTCACTATAATAGTACTAATTAATAAAAACATAAATTTTACAAAATTAATTTATGAAAATAGTTAATAGTTTAAGAGATAATAAAATACTTTCCATAACGTATTAGTTATATAATTTTCTTTTTTCAATTAGTCAACTAGTGTTAAATATCAGTAAAAACTACCACAAATTTGTTAAGATTCAAAAGTTTAAACAATTATATGGATATGGAAATAAACTAAATTCGAAGATTATTATATCATATTATATATATATATATATATATATATATTTCCATGTCGTTTTGATGATCACAATTACAAAACAAAACCAAGATTAATGTCTTCACCATTGAATCTACTATTTCTTTTATCTCTCATTGCATTCAACTTCTTCTATGTCTCGAACTGCACAGTAAAACCTCTCGACGAAAAGACATGGTGCATTGCAACTCTAACAGCAAGCGATGAACAACTTGAAGCAAATATACAATGGGGGTGCAGTGAAGGACATGTTGATTGCACACCTATCAAACCTGGTGGATTTTGCTTTATTCCAGATCATCCTAGTAATCATGCATCATATGTGATGAATGCTTATTATCAGAGTCAGGGACGGGATGCAAATGCATGCTATTTTAATAATTCTGGTCAGATTGTTGGTAGTGATCCAAGTTATAAAGATTGTGTGTATTCTTAGAAAGATTCCATTAATCCATATCGAAATATGTAGGATCATGGTTTCATAAAGAAATTAGTGATTCCAAATTTTTCTTATGAATAATAAAATTATGCAGAATCGCAAGGTTTATAAATACTTCATTTAATCTATGTTCTGTTATGTATTCTCTATCTTATCGATTTTGCTATTATATTCAACATTTCTCTATTCTTTCATATGTTGAATTTTCAAGAGCATAATCATTGCAAGTTGTGCTGATACTCTTTTAATCCTAAATGAAACTCTAGATGTCTTAGTATTTTATTTAGAATTTATTGAGAAAATTATTATATTTGTAAGGGGTATAAATAAGATTCAATTATAACATGATAGGTTCAGTAGTGAAAATATTAAATTTACATGATTGTTTTCATTAAATATTCATATGCAGAAGGATTAAATATTTTAAATGAATAAAGTAAGAAATATTTAGAGAATTAGTTTTTTATTAATAGAAAAATAGATCATGTTTATATTCAATTAGAAATGAATTATATTTTGAGGAATTTTTTAAAATACCTTTTTCCTTTTATCCTTTTTAAAAATTCTCCTTAATTTTTGTTTTTACAAAATATCTTTCACTATTTTTTTTAATATTTTTTTGTCAACGACAAATTATATTGGACCACATCTGGTCGGCCCAGTAGCCAAATTCCTACATAATGTAGGCATGGAGACTTGATTCATGGTTGTGCAAATGAGTTGCCTTAAGTGCACTTACCGTCTGCCACTAGGCTAAGAGCCATTTGCAAAATATCTTTCACTATTAAAAAATGACGGAAATATCTTTAAAACTTTTCTAATAAAATATTTTTTCACAAGAATAACATTTCTCGCCAAATATTCTATAAGTTCGCTTATAAAACCTTGTAAATATTTTATAAACACCTTATAAATATTTCATAAACATCTTATAAATTTAAATTTGACAATGTTAAAGGAGTTTATCATTTTGTAGTTCATGAAAATATAAGTTTCTGCGATCTAATATATGTCATATGAGAAGATTTCAAACTAAATCTACTTATAACTTTTTGTAAACACCTTATAAATTTTTGTAAACACCTTATACATTTTTATAAACACCTTATGCATTTTTATATACCTTATAAATCTTTATAAAATATAAGTCTTTTTAAGATAAGGTATTTTAATCACTTTCCAGTAATAAGACACCTATTTTGAACCTTTTTTAAAATAGTAGGGGATAGCATTAAAAATATTATGAAGGCAACAAGTGTTAATGCCAAGATCTTCATGATGTCTAAGGTTGTGTTTTTATGTTTATCTTACAAACATTATAAGGTCTTGTTGGTTTCACATTGCATTGCATTGCATAATGCAAAATGCATGAGGATCGTTTTAAAAACGTGAACGTAACTAGTTGTCATGCAAATAGAACCTCAAAAACTTAAGATCCAATTCACAAGTAATTGTGATCACACGTACGTATTAAGTTACGGCTTACTAATTTAGGTCAAATTGTTTTTTTTGTCACTCAAATTCAAAATTTTAATTAGTGTATTTAGGATACAGTAACAAAATCAATTAATGATGGACAACAGACAATGTAAAAATGAATGTCAGAATAGCCCAATAACAAATATCGAGTATTGAACTAATAATTAAGTATCAATATTAGTTCAATTTTATGTTTGATTTTATATACATGTCATGTATATATTTGTGCTACTTGTGGTAACCTCGTCCTCATATCAATGTTTCAGAAGAAACAAAGTTTCATAAATTCTCTCCTAATTTTTCTCAGAGAAAACAAAAAAAATGATAAGAAAAAATCAGGCTCAATGTGAGCCAATCATCATCTTCTTCTCTTCCGTTTAATTTCTGCTGCATACAACATCTACCTTTCTCTGCCTTCAACATCTTACTCACCTGTAAGTTCTTTTATAAGAAATAATCCTTTAAAGCTCAAAATTCGAGTCTATATGTTTCTTGTTTGAGTCACCTGAAAAATCTGTTCTTTTAGTTTTGTTTGCCAGTTTTAAGTTCTAAAGGTTTTCTGGGTATTATCTTCGAATTTGTCTATGATTCAGTAGAAACTCAAGAGGAACAAATCAATGTCCGAAAGGAATTTAGGTAGAATGGGATCAGTCAAAGCCGCCATTAACATCTACGGAAAAAGAGCTACACGAAGCGTCTCTCCTCAGATTGATTCGCCCGTCGTTGAGGTGAAACCAAAGATACAAAATGTGTAATTTCTTTCATAGTTCTGCAAATAAATGGCTTTACTTTGATATAGTTTTGATTTTTAGATCAACAGCTGAAATATCAAGCAAATTTTAGTTCTCAGTTTATGAGTTGTTTTTGGTAACAGGCCTCTTCAATTGCGGAGGATTTTCATAAGTCAGGGAGAGAACTTGGAATGTATAGAGAGAGTAGAATAGCTTCTGAGTCTACAAAGGTGAAAGCAGAAGCAGAATTGTGCAAGGCAAAGAAGACTGTGCAACAGCTTACTTTACTGATAGAGGAAGCGAATCAGAGGTCAAAGTCTAAAAAAATGGATATTGAAGCTGTGGTCAAGGAGTCAAGGATAGATGGAAATGGCAGATATGCTCGAATTAAGAGAGAACTAGAGGATGTGAAGCAAGAACTGAGTAAGTTGAAGCTTGATATAGCTTATGTTTCGAGAGAGAAGGCTGTGGCAGAGAAAGAAGTAATGGAATTAGGTTCTAAAATGGAGGAGAATTCGAAGTTGTTAGAGAGTCTTAAGTTAGAGGTGGATGTTGCGAATGAGGAACATGTTTTGGTTGAATTGGCGAAGATTGAAGCTTTGAAGGAGTGTAAAGAAGTTAAAGAGCAGAGAGAGAGCGAAAAGAAGGAACTGTATGAGACATTGGATAAACGGAAAAAGAGAATAAGAGAAATGACAAGAGAGATTGAGAGATCAAAGGAGAATGAAAATCAGTTATCTGAGACTTTATCAGACATTGAGATGTTAGAAACTCAGTTAAAGCTTGTCAAAGAGATGGAGAGCAAGGTTAACAGGAATGATAGTATGTCGAGATCGAAAAACCGGTCTTTTGAAAGAGGAAAGGACAATTTGTCTGTTTTGAAAGAAGTTACCGAAGCAACAGAAACAAAGAAGGAGCAACTGGCTTGTATTAAAGCAGAAATGTTGTCTCTCGCCAATTTAATAGATACGTTGAGGCAAAAACTTGACCAAGCCAAACAAGAAATAACTGGGTTTGATAAGATGTTAGGAAAGGATGATGTAATGATTCAGAGACTCAATTCGAAGCTGCTTATTGCAAAAGATCAATTAGAAGCAGTATCTGCAGCTGAAGAAAGATTCAGCTCCCTTGCTGACAATTTAACAACTTCTTTTGAGAAACTTAAGAATGATAGAGAAGCTGCAAAGAAAGAGGAGCTTACTCTTAAAGAAGAAGCAATGGCTATTAAGAATGAAATACAGAAAACTGAAATAGGAATTGGCGGAAAGGAAAAAGAGTTGCTTTTCAAGTTAGATGAGCTTGAGAAAGCAAAGCACGCAGAGGGTTTAGCTCTTGAGAAGCTTGAATCAATGGTAGAGAAAACAATGGAAACTCGGGAGATAAAGTCTGAGAATAACTCAACCATCACAATCTCAAGATTCGAGTACGAATATTTGAGTGGACAAGCTTGTGATGCTGAAGAAACTGCAAAGAAGAAAGTGGAAGCTGCAATGGCGTGGGTTGAAGCACTAAAGGCTAGCACTAAAGCTATTCTGATAAAGACTGAAACTTTAAAGAGAGAGAGTGGTAAGACAGTAGTGGAAGCAGAGAGGGAATCATTTAGGATGCAAAGGTCTCTATCAATAAAGAGATTGGTCCAGGAAGAGATTGAGAAGTTCAAAGAGAACTCAGAAGAGAAAGGTTTGATCAACTCTCCTAAACCGGCAAGAAAATCGGTGAGGCTGAGCGGGAAATTCACACCGGCGAGAAGATACTCATCAGGAAACAGAGGGACTCCTGCATTCTTTGTAATCAAAAAGAAGAAGAAAGTTCCAAATTTGGTCAAATTTTTTAGCAGGAAAAGGCACAAGTCCTCTATAGAACAATGATAAATTTCAGTTGTCTTGTTGCAGTGGCTGAGTTATTTGTTTTTTTTTTGCTTAAGTTTTCACATTGTTCATAGCTGTAATTGGTTTATTTGTTTTGCGTTTAAGAGTAAGTGTACTCAGGTCTCAGGTGTATATTATTGATGAACAAATATTGCATCTTGTTGCATCTTGTAGTAGTAGAATTATTTATTAGGTTTCAGAAGTAAAATTGTGTAAATCAAATGGAACTGGAACTTAAATAATCATAATTCTGGTGGAGAATTGACTTTAGTACATAGAAGACAAATTGTCAAATAAATTTTCCCAGCACTTAACAACTAGAAACTATAAAAGCTGTTTCTCATTACATTACGTGTCCCTTACTGTTCCAATTATCCCCTCAATCGCCGCTAATTTCATTAAATTATACAAAATTATATATAATCGTACAATACCAGATTCTCTAGAATCATTCACTTGTTTTCAAATATTATTTATTACACTTTTGTTTGTATGTATCAATTATATGCAACTTTCTTTAAATTAAAATAAGAAAATGTTTACTTTTAGAATTGATAAGAAATTACAACTATCGACTTCAAAACTAGACCAGTCCAAGGTATAGCAACACTATTGAATAAAGCTTGTGAGTTTTTTCTAAGATATTTATAAACAAACTTTACTCAGTTTAGAATTGTTATCTCTTTAGTCCTTGAAGATGGCTCAATCATTTCTCATTCTCTGCTTCATTCTAACCCATTCCATTGCCATTGCTATTTCTGTAAACGATCAAGGTCTTGCTCTTCTTTCCTTAAAACAATCTCTAAAAAACCAGAAAGACTCTGTTTTTACCAATTGGGACTCTACAGATTCAAACCCTTGTCTTTGGCAAGGTATTACATGTAATGATGATCTGAGAGTTATATCGATTCGTCTTCCTAATAAAGGTCTTTCGGGTCCGCTTCATTCTTCTATTGGAACCCTCTTGTCCCTTCGTCATATTAATCTTAGAGACAATGAGTTTCAAGGGAAGTTACCTGTGGAACTCTTTGGACCAAAAGGGCTTCAAAGCTTGGTGCTTTCTGGGAATTCGTTTTCTGGGTTGGTTCCGGAAGAGACAGGGAGATTAAAGAGTCTCATGACTTTGGATCTTTCTGAGAATTCTTTCAATGGTTCCATTCCTTTGTCGCTTATTCAATGCCACAAGCTAAAAATGCTTCTTCTCGGTAAGAATGATTTCTCTGGTGATCTTCCAATGGGGTTTGGTTCTAACTTGGTTCACCTTCGGACACTAAATTTTTCTTTCAATCGCTTGACTGGAACGATCCCCGAAGATGTAGGAAGTCTGAAGAATCTGAAAGGTACTCTTGATCTTTCTCATAATTCCTTCTCAGGTATGATTCCAACGAGTCTTGGAGATCTCCCAGAGATTTTGTATGTTGATCTTTCATACAATAATCTCAGTGGTCTGATACCAAAATCCAATGTCCTGTTGAACGCTGGTCCAAATGCTTTTCAAGGAAACCCTTTCCTATGTGGATTACCCATCAAGGTTTCTTGCACCACAAGGAGTACGCAGATAGTTCCTTCTCAACTGTATACAAGAAGACCAAACCATTATCGGAAATATTGCATCATCTTCGCAGCAACAGGAGGCACAGTAGCTGGAATCATTTTGCTTGTTTCAGGATCTATTTACTGTCTCCGAATAGCATCGGCTCGTGCAGACAAAAATCAGAACAACCGAACATGTCATTTAGAGGAGAAACTGAAGAAAACAACAAAGCCTGAGTTTTTCTGTTTCAAGACTAGAAACTCAGAGCCTGAAGCGCTTGATGACCACAAAAACCAACAGGTTTTTAAGGCAGTGGATTCGGAAATCGAATTTGACCTCGACCAGCTTCTGAAAGCCTCGGCTTTTCTACTTGGGAAGAGTAGGATCGGGCTTGTGTACAAGGTTGTTCTAGAAAACGGGTTAATATTAGCCGTTAGAAGATTGGAAGATAAAGCTTGGCTAAGGCTCAAAGAGTTTCTAGCTAATGTCAAATCAATGGCGAAAATCAAGCACCCAAATGTCTTGAATCTGAAGGCTTGTTGCTGCTCTCTTGAAGAGAAACTCTTGATCTATGATTATATACCAAATGGTGACCTTGCTTCTGCAATTCAAGGTAAGTTACTAAATCAATGACCATATTTTAAGTTAAGAGCTTCAGATTCAAGTCTGATTTATACAACTTCATAACAGATAGACCTGGTAACGTGTCCTGCAAGCAACTAACTTGGTCAGTCCGTTTAAGAATATTAAGAGGAATCGCAAAAGGATTGACTTACATTCACGAGTTCAGTCCTAAAAGATATGTCCATGGAAATATAAACTCAAGCAACATACTTCTCGGACCGAATCTGGAACCGAAAGTTTCAGGTTTTGGTCTTGGCCGTGTCAATGATACATCTTCAGGGATCAGATCAGACCAAATTTCTCCAATGGAGACAAACTCACAAATCGTCTCAAAATAGTCATATTACCAAGCTCCTGAAGCTTATTCAAAGATGACAAAACCGTATCAGAAATGGGATGTGTATTCATTCGGTTAAGTAATACTCGAATTGGTAACCGGAAAATCTCCGTTGAATTCAGAGATGGATTTGGTCATGTGGGTTGAATTGGCTATTGAGAGTAATAAACCGGTTTGGTATATTCTTGATCCGGTTTTGCCTCGAGATAGAGATTTGGAAGATAGTATGGTTCAAGTGGTCGAGATTGGTTTGGCTTGTTTTCAGAAGAACCCAGATAAAAGACCACTCATGAGGAATGTTTATGAGAGCATCGAGAAGCTGATTTCTTCGATTTAAATTAATTGATTATGATACGTTTTATGTAATAATCTGACTATTTGCTGTCTTTACTTCATAATTGTGATTATACTGTGAATTCTAAGAGCTTGAAGCAAGAGAAATAAAACAAATTAAAGAGGAAATGATATTTTGATTGGAAATAAACAATTAACAAAAATGTTAATTATAATTAACAGATTAATTGTCAAATTAAAAAAATGTACCCGAACCAGATCCAGATTTTGAACCGGAGCTTTTGTCATAGGTGAAGTAATCTCCAATGTCATCAAAACTGTACCCGCCGCCAACACCAAACCCGTATCCAAACCCGAACCCGATACCGCAACCCGTACCGATTCCAAGCACCACATTTGAGTGGTTCAGTCTTTCAGTGGCAGTTAAGCCGAATCCACCTGTGAGACCCAAGCCGAGTCCAGCGCCACAGCCGAACCCACCGCCGATTCCGGGACCTGCGGTTGTATTCTTCATGTTCTGGATTAATCCCTTGACAAATCTGATAACCGGAAACTCGGATTTCTCGGTTTTGACTTCTGGTTTCCAGATCCGGAATTTATCTGATCTCATGGTTTGTGATTTGACAAATGAAGTGAGTGTCAACTTTATGACTCGGAAAATCAAGATATGGTCGCAGATGAACATTTGCGGCATATACATTTACGTATGTATTGGGCTTCTTTACAAATATAATGGGCTTTATCAACTACTTATAACAAAACGCACAGTATTACATATACAAAAACAACATGCAGTTTAAAAAGTGTCAACGTTTCCATACAAAAAAACGACATTTACGTAGAAAAGGATAAAAACGTAAATTCGTTAGGGTTGTTGGGTTAGAAGAAAGGAAACATGTCGTAGTTAGTTAGCCACAACGAAAGATTTTAATTGAAGTATATACACAAAAATGAGGGACCATAGTTAGTTAAAGTTGTGCTCTTGAAGCAAACTCACATATTTTCCTTACCTTACTACAAATCCTTTGCAACGTGAAACTTAACGAACATATATAATTTTAATTTTAATTAATTATTTCATTATTAGTTATTCTTATTCATAATTGGCCCAACCAAACTTTTTTTCATTCAAATACATCAATACTTATTATCCACATTACAAGCAAAACCTTATTCTAACAAACTATAGAGTTGCTCAGGAGAATTTATAATAATATTAAACTCATGCAATTACAAATCTTACGTTTGAGAATTTATTAGAAACAGAACATATCTTATATATTAAATTGAAAGACACTTATTTTGGCTGTGTTATAAAATTTAAAATAAAAATTACTTAAAGTTTATAAGTACACTTACAGGTGGATTTTATTATATAATTTTATAAAAAAATTAAAACTAATAAAAATCTTTTGGGAAAAATATGAAAAAACTAAAATTAATAAGAATTTATCGGGTAAAAATTCATTTTCTGATTCGGTTCCAGTTCATCTTTGGATTCAGTTTTATAAATACATACATGTAGGATCCATTTATGTTATTTTGTCACATTTGCTTTCTCTAATTCAATATTTTGGTTCTTTTAATCTAAGATTTATTCGGCTATTTATATGTTGTTGGATATGGTTCAGTTCGATAGAGATCGAGTTTATACTAGGATATTTTTATATAAAAATTCAAAAATAAATTATTTTAATAAATTAACTAAAATTTGGTTATTGATTTGGTTCCAGTTTGGGTTTCATTTTTCAAATGCATTGATTTAAAACTGATTAGTACATTTTTTTGGATTCATTTCAGATTCGCTTTCTCTAATTTAGGCTAATTTTTTTATTTAGTTTTTGGTCTTATAATACAATATTAAAAATATCAATTTAAAAACCAAATAAATAACAATTAAAAAAACTACAAATCCTACGCTATAGCATATATATAATCATTTAATTATTTAATTGTCTCACTGTCCGTATATCTAATTTGTAAACACTAGTTTTGTTGTTGAAGTTATCTTTGAAATATAAAAATAAAAAACAATAATATTCTGTTTGACATCTCTAACGGTTTTGAAGTTGGCGGGAAAGTGAAAGTAGGTTGAATAGTATTCTGTGCTTTTAGTTAATCATGAGGAAGCGATTAATCAACTAATAATGTACACTCGATTAACTAGCAGATCCTTAAATCGTCTCATCGGACGGTCTAGATCAAGTGGTGTAAGAATGTAACGTGGACTGTTCCACATCTGATTTTAAACGCTTCTTCTTCCTCATCTCTCTCCTTCTGTGTTTCACAGTTTGAGTATATATATATACATATACACAGTATTGTTCACACCTTTATTTCACCGCTATTTCTCTTTTGTTTCTCCGAAATTCAACACAACTCAGGTACTCTCTCTCTCTCTATTGCTTTTGTTTTTGTATCCTTCTAGTAAACAAAAGCTTAATTACAGTCGAAACTTAGGAGAATTTATTGAGAATTATCCTGTTCGTGAAAGAGTTTTGGTTTCAGATTTTGATTTCTAGAAGATTTTGTAGATCTAATAGATGCAATGTTGTTGATTCACACAGTTTGATACATATATATGTTTATACTCTTGAATTCGAATTTCAAAACGCTTCAATTTCATCGTTCTTGTTAATTTAGCAGTTTCTGAACAATCTTCTTCAGGAAGCTTCCGAGATTTGAGAAAATGGAGAAAGTGGCGGCGTCTACTGCAACGGATCTAGAATGCGTGACGGCGATCAACTCGCCACCACCTCCATTATCTCCGATCTCTGAAAAAAGTAACAACAATAACAACAGCAAACATCAGGAAGAATTCGCCGAAAGCTTTGCGTCGCTTTACAACTCAATTTTCTCGCCGGAATCTCAGTTTCCGATCTCGCTATCCTTATCTCCTTCACCTCCATCTTCCTCATCTCCTCCAGTTCGGGACGACACAACCACAGAGCATCGTCTTCGTCAAGCACGGCTCATCCTAGAATACGACGAACTCAACGAGCAATACGAGCTTTGTCTTAACCGTCTTCAATCTCTCATGACGGAACTCGACTCGCTTCTCCACGAAAACGTTTCTCTCCGCCACGAAAACGCAGATCTACTCAAACTCATCCACATTTCCACCTCATCTTCCTCCTCCATCTCTCCACCGCCTATCCATAGCCGCCAATTCAATCAACAGATCTCGTATTTGGGTAGCCAAAATGCGGTTAATAAACATTCTCGTTTCACAAGGAGAAACAATCCGGAGAGAAATTCGTTGCCTAAAAGCATCTCCGTCAGATCTCCAGGATATCTCACAACAAACCTGGGAAGAAACCATGGATATGGAGTTTCCGATAGCCAAACGAGTCAACTCAGCCACACGAGTCATCTCTGCTCCAACTCGGTAAATTTCACTTTATTAATTTTTTTCTTTTTCTTTATACATATAATGACGTCATAAATCTGTGAAGGTATCTCAAAAGGTATGTGTACCAACGAAAGGAGAGAAAGAAGCAAAGAAGCTCGAAGTTTATCGTCAAGGGATGATGAAGACGGAGCTCTGCAACAAATGGCAAGAGACAGGAGCTTGTCCTTACGATGATAATTGCCAATTCGCTCACGGACTCGACGAGCTTCGTCCTGTAATTAGACACCCACGATACAAAACTGAAGTTTGCCGAATGATCATCACCGGAGCCACGTGTCCTTATGGTCACCGTTGCCATTTTCGTCACTCACTCACAGAACAAGAGAGGATGATGATGCTCACTCACTGATCTCTGTGAAGAAGAAGAAGAAGAAGAAGAAAGTCACGCAAAAATGATAATAATTAGCCTGTGTACAGATTTGATACAAAATATCGTAAATTTTCTTCTGGGTATACGGTAAAGGAATTAGGTATAATGAAGCAGAATGTGTTAAATAATTGTTGATACGATTATATAGGAATATAAATCGAACTGAATATTAAAGGAGATTGAAGAAATGTTTGTTTCTCTTTTCGGATATATTGTTGTTTTAGTATTTCTGGGATTATGCAGAAGATAAATTTGTTTTGATGAAAGTCTTTTACTTTGTGTAAAATCTTTCAATGTACTCATGTAAACCCTTTAATTAATGTTCTATTTAATTAGTTGTGGGGAAGTCTAGCGCAAAAGTACAAAATTTTTACAAGTGACAAAGGTTTAAGCGTACACTTGTCACTTGTTTGGACTAAACATGTCAAGTGACAATTGTATGCTTATAAGTACAATAAATATCTCTTGAATCTTACATGGTTGGTGAGATGGTTATCTATTAGAGTTGTGGCAATTATTTTGTGGTCAGATGTCTCTTTATAGCAAAGAATAAACCAAAAACAGGGCCTAGTGAATAACTTTTGTTGTTGGATATAGACCACCAATATATGAGAAGGGCCTACTCTATTAGAAAACTGGTCTTTTCTATCTTATTCCTTAACCAAACAATGATGCGAGACTGCTCTCAATTTGTTTTTTGTTTCGCTCGTTTAGTCACATAACTCCATGATAGAGTTTCTCCACTTTGATTTGACCAAGTAGTAAATCTTCTACCAATATTATGTTTTTGCCTATGTATGTGCGTGATGCATTTGAGGAAGGTTCCATTCAAACTCTGTTTGTTCATTCAAAAGCTTAGCATGTCGACGAGTTTACCAAGCCACTTAGCAAACGGCTCGCACTTAGCATGCCGACGACTTTTCCAATATTCACCAACATTACAATTAAATTAAAAGATCTTAACCATTTGCTATTTTAGATTTTTGGTTTTAGGAAGCCCCGAAAATTTATATATTTTGGGCGCCTAGGAAAATGCCATTTTTTTTGTTAATAGCCAGTGCTTCCTCCCTAATACCAAAACTTATGTTGATTAATAAAGAATTAACCAAAATATGATTGATGAGTATGAGAAGATTATACCTTCTTCTTGGGAACCAAACAGACACGTAGATGATCATCGTTATTCAAAACTAGAGGATGTTGGTCATACACTTGGTTAATGGATTTGGTCTTTGGTGATTTGCCCAATATTTCTGTCAAAAATATGTTCATAAACAATTTGATTAGCCTCATCAAGTCGCTTTTAATGGTAATCATTGTTCATAAAATATAATCGTAGACAATTTAAATATGTTCATAAACAATTTGAAGAATCTTACCATTTTTGCTTTATCCGATCAGTTTTTGAAATGGTGTTTTAGGATCGTTTTCGTATGGCATTTCGTCCTCCACCTTATCGTTTGCAACCTATAAATTCATTAATTGAGAATCTTAATGAGACAAAGAATATTGAAGACAACCTTAGCTACTTTTTAGTTAAGAATAGCCACACAAAGAGACTTTTTTTTTTATATAACATCTGTTGTAAACAACCAAACAAAGAGACTTCTCGAAGATCAGCAATCACGTCTTCGAGTAAAAGGGCTTCTTCTAACTTCACAATGTTCTCTTCAGCATATGCTACTAGGTTGTTTCTCTTCATCAACAGAGACACAAATATTACAAATTGCTAGATATATTGAACAATGTTAGTGGGCCAATACGACCTGAGGCCATAACTGATCTGTTTTGTCAAGATGGGCCGGCGACTCACTTTAGCCCAATATGTCTTCTTCACTCTGCTTTTCTGTTTCTGCAATTTGCAGAGTCAAAAGCAAACAAAACCTGCACAAGACAAGGATGTTTTGTAAGAGACAAATGAAGACTAATGATGATAAAGACCATGACATCAAGAGACAAGGATACCTCTCTATGTTATTGTTGATAAGTCTTGGACATTCTCTTCTTTGGTGTGGTTTTTTGAAATTGCTTGTAAGTTAAATCTCTCTCATTGTAGTCCGAGAAAGTGAAAGTAAAGACATTGAGCTTATTTAGGCTCACCGAGACGTACTGTGATCATTATTGATCACAAGAACTCGTAAATCTCTCTCGCACCTACAAACATCACAAACAAATACTTTAGTCTTGCGGTACAAGCAAACAACGATTTCAAATCTAGTTACAACAAATGATTTTATTCATGTTGATTTGCCAAAGGATTTCAGGAGTTGTGAACCTTGCATATTTGGAAAGTCACACAGAATTTCTTTCAACAGAGGGTCACATATTTCAAAAGGGCCTCTAGACTATGTTCATTCAGACCTTTGGGGTTCACCAAATGTGACAATGAGTCTTGCTAAGAGTCAATACTACATGTCTTTTGTAGATGACTTTACAAGGAAAGTGTGGGTGTATTTCTTAAAAACGAAGGATGAAGCTTACAGTAAGTTCGTTGAATGGAAGACTCACAGAGAATCAGAGCGGAAGAAAATTGAAAGGGTTAAGGACAGACAATGGCTTGGAATATTGCAATAGTCTTTGATGATTATTGCAAGGATAATGGAATTTTAAGGCATAAAACATGTCCCTATATTGCACAGCAGAATGGAATTGCAAAAAAGCTAAACAGAACTATACTAGAAAATGTGAGAAGTTTTCTAAGTGAGATATGCTTATGAGAAGCATACTGGGCTGAAGCTACCTCTACTGTGGTATATATATTGAATTAAGCACCCTCGAAATTTATTGACTACCAAATTCCAGAGCAGCTATGGTCAGGAAGAGAGCCTGATTACTCTTACATGAAACATTTTGGATGTTTGGCATATTTTCAAGGAAAATTAAAGCCTAGAGCTAAGAAGGGAATTTTTTTGGGATATCCACAAGGTGTGAAAGGGTATAGAATTTGGAGTTTGGAGGATAAGAAATGCGTGGTAAGCAAGAATGTTATATTTAATGAAGTAGTGGTATATAAGGATATTGACAAGTGTACAATAGTGATGATTTTCAAAAGGCTCAATATCGTAAAGCTAGAAGGGTTACATTCTTATTGCCGGAAGAGGAGGTAGAACCAATTACAGTTTCTGGTGGTTCAGTAGCAAGTGCAGATCAGGATCCTAAAAATTCTGGTTTTGTTCAGAGTGATGCTCATGATCAACAAGATCAAGATGATCAGGTAGAGACAAAATCCTATAATGACTACTTGCTATCTAGAGACAAAGACAGAAGAATCACCAGAAAGCCAAGCAGGTTTATAGAAGCAAATGTGGTAATGTATGCTTTGAATGTGTCTCAAATGATGGATGAAGAAGAACCAAGGACTTATGAGGAAGCTACAGCTAGTAAACATAAACATATGTGGATAGAAGCAATGAAAGAAGAGATGGGTTCTTTAAGCAAAAGTAGAACTTGGGACATTGTACCAAGATCAGAAGGACAGAGAACGATAGATTGCAAGTGGGTTTTCAAGCTAAAGCCGGGAATTCTAGAGGTGGAGAAACCAAGATATAAAGCGAAGCTAGTTTCAAAAGGTTTTAAGCAAATAGAAGGAATTGATTATAATGAAGTTTTTTGGTTAACCAGAACATGGAATTAGAAAAAATGGACGTAAAGACAGCTTTTCTACATGGAAGTATTGATGAAAAGATATATATGGATCAACCATAAGGATTTTCAGAAGGAGATGGAGTTTGTTTGTTGAGAAAATCATTATATGGTTTGAAACAATCTTCAACCCAATGGAATTTAAGGTTTGATCAATTCATCAGGTCTAAAGGGTACGTCAAAAGTGAATTTGATAGTTGTGTTTATCTGAAGAAGTATGCAATAGGGGATTACATTATTCTGTTACTATATGTTGATGATATGTTGTTAGCAGCAAAAGATCTGTCAGAAATTCAGAGGCTTAAGAAGATTTTAAACAACGAATTTGAAATGAAGGATCTTGGGGCAGCAAAAAGGATTTTGGATATGGATATTATAAGGGACAGAAAGAGTAATGTTTTAAAGCTTTCTCAAAAGTCTTACATTAAAAAGATTTTGAAAGTTTTAAACATGGTGGATTCTAAGGTTGTTCAGACCCCCTTAGGGAGCCATTTCAAGTTTAAATCTACAAATCAAGATGAAAACGAAAATGTGGAAAGGCAGATGAAGATGGTTGCTTATTGCAGTGCAGTTGGCAGCATCATGTACGCCATGGTTGGGTCTCGTCTTGATCTTGCATACTCTGTTGGAATGGTCAGCCGCTTCATGAGTTCACCTAGCATTGAACACTGGGAAGGCGTTAAATGGATTCTCAGATATCTTAACTACTCAAAGAATCTATGCCTAAAATTTACAAATTCAGAAAAGTTTGAAGTTAAAGGATATTGCGATAGTGATTATGCTGCTGACCTAGATAGAAGATGATCCATCACCGGTTATGTGTTTGAAGTTGGTGGTAATATAGTGAGCTGGAAGTCAGGCCTGCAAATCATAATAACCTTATCAACCACAGAAGCTGAATATATGGCGTTAGTTGAAGCATGTAAGGAAGCCATATGGCTAAAGGGAATTACCTCTAAGTTTGGCTTTTCTCAGGATCATGTCGAAATTGGATCTGACTCTCAGAGCACCATTTGCTTGGCAAAGAACAGTGTTTTCCACGAAAGAACGAAGCACATGGCCATAAGAATGAGTTTTTGTAAGAGATTTACTAGAAAACAAAATAATCAAGATAAATAAAGTAAAAACATCAGACAATCTAGCAGATGTACTTACCAAAGCAGTGCCGATTCGTAAATTCGAAGAGGCTCTGGATTTCCTAGGTATTATCTGATGCATCATATGTGACAGCCATTCATAATGCAATACAATATGTGAGATCTTCTACTTCAAGGTGTAGATCGTTTGAGCTGAGGGTTGCTACATGTAAGATGACTAGAGGGAGTTTTCCTTTGGATGTTAACAAGGTGGAATTATACTTATTTAATGTTAACAAGAGCTATTAAGTTCAAGTTAGGATTTAATAAGATGGAAGTTGAAGATAAGTTGTACAATGGCTATTTTCTAGAAACGGAGAATGGAAAAACTAGAACTGGACCTCCTAGTATAAATGATTGGAAAGAAATAGAGAGTCTAGTGAAGTTTCTAGATATCTTTTATCATTCGACTCTAATTGTGTATCCGTCTACTTCTATTTGCTCTCATAAGTGTTATGGTGAGATAATAACTACATATAAGAATCTGATGTCATTAAGCAATAGCTTAGATAAAGATTTGAGATCAAAGGATGATGGTATGAGACAAAAATTTGACAAGTATTGGGGTGGAATGAAGCAAATAAATAGACTTTTGATTGTTGCTACTGTATTTGATCCAAGGAAAAAATGCAGTTTGCTAAGATGCGCTATGAGAAAATCTATGGTACAAAGAGTTTAGAAGCTAAAGAGATGTATAATTCAGTATTTGGTGTTTTGAGTTCTCAGTTTAAAGAGTGGTGCTAACAACAAATGATCAAAGTCACCATCATCAAAACCAAACCTAACATTTTCTAGTAGTCAAGATCATGTTGTAGGTGATACCAATGATTTAGTAGTTCATGATATGGACTATGAAAGTATGGATTTTGCTTACTATGAGATGGTTGCTGAAACAAGATTTGAAGATACGGGAGATGAGTTAGAGAAATATCTGAAGGAATCAGTTGAAAATCCTAAGACTATTTTTGGATCAGAGTGGAAAGTTATGTCTTGGTGGAAGCTCAATAGTCCTAAGTATCCTGTTTTATCAGCAATAGCTAAAGATGTATCAGCTATGCAGGTATCTTCTGTTGCATCAGAGAGTGCTTTTAGCACTAGTGGTCGTATATTGGAACCACACAGAAGTTATTTAACTCACTATATGATTGAGTTATTGATGTGTTCAGAGCAGTGGATGAAGTGTGAGATGCAGATAAGTAAAAAGACATATGATACAAATGCAAAAATGCTTGCTGAAGTTGA
>JAKUCM010007067.1:0-18239 GCA_023374145.1 Lepidium sativum | reverse complement strand
CATCAGGTCTTAACATAATGATTTTACTTTAATCTAGACGCTATGTCTAAAGGTGAACCCGTCATGAACTATTTTGGTTGAGTTATGAAGTCGAGTTTTATCCTAACGTCTAGCCATGTTCATATTATCCTTCTTCACGTGTGATATCTTTTAGCTAGGTTCAAGCAATATAATGTAATTTTGACATGAGAAAGTGAGCTAAGCCAACTTAGAGTGGTATCATAGGTCTTAACATAACAATTTTACCTTAATCTAGACGCTATATCTACTGGTGAACACGTCATGAACTATTTTGGTTGAGTTATGAAGTCGAGTTTTATCTTAACGTATAGCCATGTTCATATGATCCTTCTAAACATGTGGATCTCTTTTAGCTAGGTTCAAGCAACCTAATGTCATTTTGACATGAGAAAGAGTGCTAAGCCAACTTAGAGTGGTACCATAGGTCTTACCAAAACCATTTTACCTTAATCTATACGCTATGTCTAAAGGTGAACCTGTCATGAACTATTTTTGTTGAGTTATGAAGTCGACTTTTATCCGAACGCACTAGCCATGTTCATATGATCCTTGTACCCATGTGATTTCTTTTAGCTAGATTCAAAGCAACGTAATGTCATTTTTCACATGAGAAAAGTGTGCTAAGCCAACTTAGAGTGGTATCATAGGTCTTTACATAATAATTTTCCCTTAATCTAAACGCCGTGTCAAATGGTGAACCTGTCATGAACTATTTTGTTTTAGTTATGAAGTCGAGTTTGATCCTAACGTCTAGCCATGTTCATATGATCCTTCTACACATGTGATATATTTTAGCTAGGTTCAAGCAATATAATGTAATTTTGACATGAGAAAGTGAGCTAAGCCAACTTAGAGTGGTATCATAGGTCTTAACATAACAATTTTACCTTAATCTAGACGCTATTTCTAATGGTGAACCAGTCATGAACTATTTTGGTTGAGTTATGAAGTCGAGTTTGATCCTAACGTCTAGCCATATTCATATGATCCCTTCTACACATGTGATATATTTTAGCTAGGTTCAAGCAATATAATGTAATTTTGACATGAGAAGTGAGCTAAGCCAACTTAGAGTGGTATCATAGGTCTTAACATAACAATTTTACCTTAATCTAGATGCTATGTCTACTAGTAAACCCGTCATGAAGTATTTTGGTTGAGTTATGAAGTCGAGTTTTATCCTAGCGTCTAGGCATGTTCATATGATCCTTCTAAACAGGTGAATCTCATTTAGCTAAGGTTAAGCAACTTAATGTCATTTTGACATGAGAAAGTGTGCTAAGCCAACTGAGAGTGGTATCATAGGTCTTAACATAATGATTTTACCTTAATCTAGACGCTATGTCTAAAGGTGAACCCGTCATGAACTGTTCTGGATTGAGTTACGAAGTTGAGTTTGATCCTAACGTCTAGCCATGTTCATATGATCCTTCTACACATGTGATCTCATTTAGCTTTTTTCAAGCAACATAATGTCATTTTGAAATGAGAAAGTGAGCTAAGCCAACTTAGAGGTGGTATCATAGGTCTTAACATAACAAGTTTATCTTAATCTAAACATTTTGTCTACTAGTGAACCCGTCATGAACTATGTTGGTTGAGTTATGAAGTCGAGTTTGATCCTAACGTCTAGCCATGTTCATATGATCCTTCTTCACATGTGATATCTTTTAGCTAGGTTCAAGCAATATAATGTAATTTTGACATGAAAAAAGTGTGCTAAGCCAACTTAGAGTGGTACTATAGGTCTTAACATAACCATTTTACCTTATTCTAGACACAATGTCTAATGGTGAACCCGTCATAAACTATTTGGTTGACTTATGAAGTCGAGTTTTATCCTAGCGTCTAGCCATGTTCATATGATCCTTCTACACATGTGATATCTTTTAGCTAGGTTCAAGCAATATAATGTAATTTTGACATGAGAAAGTGAGCTAAGCCAACTTAGAGTGGTATCATAGGTCTTAACATAACAATTTTACCTTAATCTAGACGATATGTCTACTGGTGAACCCGTCATGAACTATGTTGGTTGAGTTATGAAGTCGAGTTTTATCCCAGCGTCTAGGCATGTTCATATGATCCTTCTAAACATGTGATCTCATTTAGCTAGGTTCAGGCAACTTAATGTCATTTTGACATGAGAAAGTGTGCTAAGCCAACTTAGAGTGATATCATAGGTCTTAACATAACCAATTTACCTTATTCTAGAAACTATGGTCTAATGGTGACCCCGTCATAAACGATTTTGGTTGAGTTATGAAGTCGAGTTTTATCCTAACGTCTAGCCATGTTCATATGATCCTTCTAAACATGTGATCTCATTTAGCTAGGTTCAGGCAACTTAATGTCATTTTGACATGAGGAAAGTGTGCTAAGCCAACTTAGAGTGATAATCATAGGTCTTAACATAACCAATTTACCTTATTCTAGAAACTATGTCTACTGGTGAACCCCGTCATGAACTATGTTGGTTGAGTTATGAAGTCGAGTTTTATCCCAGCGTCTAGGCATGTTCATATGATCCTTCTAAACATGTGATCTCATTTAGCTAAGGTTTAAGCAACTTAATGTCATTTTGACATGAGAAAGTGTGGTTGATGCTTAGACGATAACACAATGAAAATTCTGTGAAAACAAAACCTGTACTGGGTATTTAAAACTCGGGATAACTAGCTTTTCCGGGAACCAGTAATGTAATGCTTAGACGATAACACAATGAACCTGAATCAATTACGTTTTTCAATTAGATGTGATGCAAAGGCCCAATGATCGCATTCTTTTGCCATGTACGAGAGCTAGAAACAGAGCATGTAACGTGTGTTTACCTGTGTGAAACTGCCTATGTTCTGTAGCCAAGGCATCAAATGCTTGTAATAACGACCCCTGATAATTCTTTGCCACCAATATTTGGTTGAGCTCCGGTAACTCATCTGCATTCGCTCTTGTATGAGCCTGTAATGCGAATTATGCACATACATGAGGGGACTAATAAATGCAAAGATTTGAACGAGCAGATCCATAGGATAAGGTTGCTCACCATCTAACAAGACATCTTTTAATGCCTTGAGATATAGGACGAAAAAAGACGGATCTCGCTGAGTATACAGTATACCAACCTAAAACAGAAAATCAACCCTTTTTAGTTAATATTGTCTCAAAGCTAGTGTCTACTGATTGTGTAAAGATGGGAATTATTACCTCAACCAATGCCATAGCACAAGGGTCCTCGAAGATCTCAAGGCTATAATCACCCAAATAATTTACCTACAGATCCATTGATGCGTATACATTATCACTGATACTATACTCATTGGCTTCATTTCTAATAAGGTAAAACAAAACAAACTTTGGCATTATTTTCATTAAGGGTCTAGAAGAGTAGGGTACCCGCGAATTCTGTATTGACCAGAGCTTGGACAAAATCCATCAGCTGAATTTTAGCCCAGTCAGAGTTCAGAGTAGGATCCTCAGTATGCGGAGGATGCCTCCATGCAGCACCAAAACGTAATTGTTCATCTGGAATGCTTCCATTTCGTGCATCATTGGCATATTGTTGCAGGCGCAACAAAGCCTTCTCCATTGCAGGATTAACCACAGCAACCTATGCAAGAAAGGAAAGATAAGCATATCAAAACAAACTAATGATGACTTTCAGGTGTATTTTGAAAGTAATTGCAAGCAGTTATTTGAAATGGGCTTACATGTAAATATGCCAAGTATGCATCCACAATATCTTCAATTGAACCTGCTTTACTCCCCATCAAACTGATAAATACAGGATTGGGTCAAATATTTGGAAAATGAAAATAAGGTTCTTTGGACGCAGAAACCCGTAGAGGAACGAGAGGATACAGAAGAAGAGGGAACTGTTACCTTTGGTAATGATTACTTTGCTTAAGCGCATAAAGTTCAAATAGATGCCGAGAATTGGAACCAAGAACATCAGCAATGATAGTCCACTACAATTCCAGCATAATGTTAATACTATACACAACAATAAATAGCAGAAATAATCATTGAGCCTTTCGGGGTTGATAATAAGGTAATAGAGTTGCCACACTTATTGGTTTTACTAAACAAGCAGTGCCATTACCTACAGCATTATTCTCACCTCCGAAGCACTGAAGTAATCAGGAACCATGTGTAATTTGGCTTCTTGAGGAGTCCATCCAAATGTCTACAAATAGAACAAAGCCAAATTGCAATAAAAGGTCAAATGCAGGAACTCTCCAACCAGAATTTTATATTGACAATGAAGAAGAGACAGGGAAACTATACATAATCTACCAAACATGTTCACACAAATGCATACAGAATCCATAGTTTAGTTATAGATATATTTCTGTAGCTTTTATACCTCACGAGAGATGAAAATGTCTGGAAACCCGAAGTCAACAAAAGCTTGATATGAGTAGTAGCTGTCATGATTCACATTATTAGCCATCAGAGAAAATGATAAAAAAATCGTTTCAAAAATATAAGGTAAAGCCTAAGAGTCATTTTCAGAATGTGAATTAGCTGAATCTCTGTAACTAAATGACATACAAAAAAGTGATACAAGTTTAAAAGCAGTTTCCCATCTAGTGTATTGAGAAAAAAGAAACGTAAATTGTTTAGCTTAGGAGACCAAGCAATTATCATATAGTTACAGCTTTTACTTTATAAAAAACGCAAAATTAGCAAACACAAGACCAACCTATCCGAAGTCACAAATACGACAGGCAGACAACGGTCGTTTGCACCTAAGGCTATTATTCTCCATACAAGATTGTCATGGTACATTGATGCTGAGACTGTTGAATCATCTGTCTGGGTAGCGCTCTTCAAGATTTCAATGTTGTTTAAGACCAGCTTAGGCTGTTCACCAATAAACATATCTTCGAGATTAAGGAAAAATCATAATGTTGCGACCTATGACACTACTCTAAGTTGCCTTAGTACACTTTCTCATTTCAAAAAGAAATTATGTTGTTTTGCACCTATCTAAAGAGATCACATGTTGTAGAAGGATCAAATGAACATGGCTTGCTCGAAGAATCAAAATATAATTCATACTATACAAAAGTAGTTCATGATGGGTTTACCAATAGACATATCTTCGAGATTAAAGTAGTTCATAATGTTGCGAACTATGACACTACTCTCAGTTGCCTTAGTACACTTTCTCATGTCAAAATGATATTATGTTGTGTTCCACTTAAGGTAAAAGAAATCACATGTGTAGAAAGATAATATGAACATGGCTAGCTAGCTCGAAGGATCAAGCTCTAATTCATAACTATACAAAAGTAGTTCTTGACCGGTTTAGCAATAGACATATCTTCGAGATTAATGCAAAATCATAATGTTGCAACTTATGACACTACTCTAAGTTGCCTTAGTACACTTTCTCATTTCAAAATGACATTATGTTGTCTTGCACCTATCTAAAAGAGATCACATGTGTAGAAGGATCAAATGAACATGGCTAGCTCTAAGAATCAAGATCTAATTCATAACTATACAAAAGTAGTTCATGATGGGTTTACCAAAAAACATATCTTCGAGAATAAAGCAAAATCATAATGTTGCGAACTATGACACTACTCTAAGTTGCCTTAGTATACTTTCTCATGTCAAAATGACATTATGTTTTGTTCCACTTAATGTAAAAGAAATCACATGTGTAAAAAGATCATATGAACATGGCTAGCTTGAAGGATCAAGCTCTAATTCATTACTATACAAAAGTAGTTCATGATGGGTTTAGCAATAGACATATCTTTGAGATTAATGCAAAATCATAATGTTGCGACTTATGACACTACTCTAAGTTGCCTTAGCACACTTTCTCATGTCAAAATGACATTACGTTGCGTTGCACTTAGGTAAAATAAATCACATGTCTAAAAGGATCATATAAATAAGGCTACCTTCAAGGATCAAGCTCTACTTTATAACTGAACCAAAGTAGTTCGTGACAGGTTCACCAATAAACATATCTTCGAGATTAAGGAAAAATCATAATGTTGCGACCTATGACACTACTCTAAGTTGCCTTAGTACACTTTCTCATTTCAAAAGAAATTATGTTGTCTTGCACCTATCTAAAAGAGATCACATGTGTAGAAGGATCAAATGAACATCGCTTGCTCAAAGAATCAAGATATAATTCATACTATTCAAAAGTAGTTCATGATGGGTTTTACCAATAGACAAATCTTCGAGATTAAAGCAAAAATCATAATGTTGCGAACTATGACACTACTCTAAGTTGCCTTAGTACAGTTTCTCATGTCATAATGATATTATGTTGTGTTCCACTTAAGGTAAAAGAAAATAACATGTGTAGAAAGATAATATGAACATGGCTAGCTAGTTCGAAGGATCAAGCTCTAATTCATAACTATACAAAAGTAGTTCTTGACCGGTTTAGCAATAGACATATCTTTGAGATTAATGCAAAATCATAATGTTGCAACTTATGACACTACTCTAAGTTTTCCTTAGTACACTTTCTCATTTCAAAATGACATTATGTTGTCTTGCACCTATCTAAAAGAGATCACATGTGTAGAAGGATCAAATGAACATGGCTAGCTCTAAGAATCAAGATCTAATTCATAACTATACAAAAAGTAGTTCATGATGGGTTTACCAAAAAACATATCTTCGAGATTAAAGCAAAAATCATAATGTTTGCGAACTATGACACTACTCTAAGTTGCCTTAGTACACTTTCTCATGTCAAAATGATATTATGTTTTGTTCCACTTAAGGTAAAAGAAATCACATGTGTAAAAAGATCATATGAACATGGCTAGCTTAAAGGATCAAGCTCTAATTCATTACTATACAAAAGTAGTTCATGACGGGTTTATCAATAGACATATCTTCAAGATCAATGCAAAAATCATAATGTTTGCAACTTATGACACTACTCTAAGTTGCTTAGTACACTTTCTCATTTCAAATTGACATTATGTTGTCTTGAACCTATCTAAAAGAGATCACATGTGTAGAAGGATAAAATGAACATGGCTTGCTCGAAGAATGAAGATCTAATTCATAACTATGCCAAAAGTAGTTCATGATGGGTTTACCAATAGACATATCTTCGAGATTAAGGAAAAATCATAATGTTGCGACCTATGACACTAATCTAAGTTGCCTTAGCACACTTTCTCATGCCAAATGACATTATGTTGCGTTCCACTTAGGTAAAAGAAATCACATGTCTAAAAGGATCATATAAATAAGGCTAGCTTCAAGGATCAAGCTCTACTTTATAACTGAACCAAAGTAGTTCGTGACAGGTTCACCAATAAACATATCTTTGAGATTAAGGAAAAATCATAATGTTGCGACCTATGACACTACTCTAAGTTGCCTTAGTACACTTTCTCATTTCAAAAAGAAATTATGTTGTCTTGCACCTATCTAAAAGAGATCACATGTGTAGAAGGATCAAATGAACATGGCTTGCTCGAAGAATCAAGATATAATTCATACTATACAAACGTAGTTCATGATGGGTTTACCAATAGACATATCTTCGAGATTAAAGTAGTTCATAATGTTGCGAACTATGACACTACTCTAAGTTGCCTTAGTACACTTTCTCATGTCAAAATGATATTATGTTTTGTTCCACTTAAGGTAAAAGAAATCACATGTGTAAAAAGATCATATGAACATGGCTAGCTTAAAGGATCAAGCTCTAATTCATTACTATACAAAAGTAGTTCATGACGGGGTTTATCAATAGACATATCTTCGAGATCAATGCAAAATCATAATGTTGCAACTTATGACACTACTCTAAGTTGTCTTAGTACACTTTCTCATTTCAAATTGACATTATGTTGTCTTGAAACCTATCTAAAAGAGATCACATTTGTAGAAGGATAAAATGAACATGGCTTGCTCGAAGAATGAAGATCTAATTCCTAACTATGCCAAAGTAGTTCATGATGGGTTTACCAATAGACATATCTTCGAGATTAAGGCAAAATCTTAATGTTGCGACCTATGACACTAATCTAAGTTGCCTTAGCACACTTTCTCATGCCAAAATGACATTATGTTGCGTTCCACTTAGGTAAAAGAAATCACATGTCTAAAAGGATCATATAAATAAGGCTAGCTTCAAGGATCAAGCTCTACTTTATAACTGAACCAAAGTAGTTCGTGACAGGTTCACCAATAAACATATCTTCGAGATTAAGGAAAAATCATAATGTTGCGACCTATGACACTACTCTAAGTTGCCTTAGTACACTTTCTCATTTCAAAAAGAAATTATGTTGTCTTGCACCTATCTAAAAGAGATCACATGTGTAGAAGGATCAAATGAACATGGCTTGCTCGAAGAATCAAAATATAATTCATACTATACAAAAGTAGTTCATGATGGGTTTACCAATAGACATATCTTCGAGATTAAAGTAGTTCATAATGTTGCGAACTATGACACTACTCTCAGTTGCCTTAGTACACTTTCTCATGTCAAAATGATATTATGTTGTGTTCCACTTAAGGTAAAAGAAATCACATGTGTAGAAAGATAATATGAACATGGCTAGCTAGCTCGAAGGATCAAGCTCTAATTCATAACTATACAAAAGTAGTTCTTGACCGGTTTAGCAATAGACATATCTTCGAGATTAATGCAAAATCATAATGTTGCAACTTATGACACTACTCTAAGTTGCCTTAGTACACTTTCTCATTTCAAAATGACATTATGTTGTCTTGCACCTATCTAAAAGAGATCACATGAGTAGAAGGATCAAATGAACATGGCTAGCTCTAAGAATCAAGATCTAATTCATAACTATACAAAAGTAGTTCATGATGGGTTTACCAAAAAACATATCTTCGAGAATAAAGCAAAATCATAATGTTGCGAACTATGACACTACTCTAAGTTGCCTTAGTATACTTTCTCATGTCAAAATGACATTATGTTTTGTTCCACTTAATGTAAAAGAAATCACATGTGTAAAAAGATCATATGAACATGGCTAGCTTGAAGGATCAAGCTCTAATTCATTACTATACAAAAGTAGTTCATGATGGGTTTAGCAATAGACATATCTTTGAGATTAATGCAAAATCATAATGTTGCGACTTATGACACTACTCTAAGTTGCCTTAGCACACTTTCTCATGTCAAAATGACATTACGTTGCGTTGCACTTAGGTAAAATAAATCACATGTCTAAAAGGATCATATAAATAAGGCTACCTTCAAGGATCAAGCTCTACATTATAACTGAACCAAAGTAGTTCGTGACAGGTTCACCAATAAACATATCTTCGAGATTAAGGAAAAATCATAATGTTGCGACCTATGACACTACTCTAAGTTGCCTTAGTACACTTTCTCATTTCAAAAAGAAATTATGTTGTCTTGCACCTATCTAAAAGAGATCACATGTGTAGAAGGATCAAATGAACATCGCTTGCTCAAAGAATCAAGATATAATTCATACTATTCAAAAGTAGTTCATGATGGGTTTACCAATAGACAAATCTTCGAGATTAAAGCAAAATCATAATGTTGCGAACTATGACACTACTCTAAGTTGCCTTAGTACACTTTCTCATGTCAAAATGATATTATGTTTTGTTCCACTTAAGGTAAAAGAAATCACATGTGTAAAAAGATCATATGAACATGGCTAGCTTAAAGGATCAAGCTCTAATTCATTACTATACAAAAGTAGTTCATGACGGGTTTATCAATAGACATATCTTCGAGATCAATGCAAAATCATAATGTTGCAACTTATGACACTACTCTAAGTTGCTTAGTACACTTTCTCATTTCAAATTGACATTATGTTGTCTTGAACCTATCTAAAAGAGATCACATGTGTAGAAGGATAAAATGAACATGGCTTGCTCGAAGAATGAAGATCTAATTCATAACTATGCCAAAGTAGTTCATGATGGGTTTACCAATAGACATATCTTCGAGATTAAGGAAAAATCATAATGTTGCGACCTATGACACTAATCTAAGTTGCCTTAGCACACTTTCTCATGCCAAAATGACATTATGTTGCGTTCCACTTAGGTAAAAGAAATCACATGTCTAAAAGGATCATATAAATAAGGCTAGCTTCAAGGATCAAGCTCTACTTTATAACTGAACCAAAGTAGTTCGTGACAGGTTCACCAATAAACATATCTTCGAGATTAAGGAAAAATCATAATGTTGCGACCTATGACACTACTCTAAGTTGCCTTAGTACACTTTCTCATTTCAAAAAGAAATTATGTTGTCTTGCACCTATCTAAAAGAGATCACATGTGTAGAAGGATCAAATGAACATGGCTTGCTCGAAGAATCAAGATATAATTCATACTATACAAACGTAGTTTATGATGGGTTTACCAATAGACATATCTTCGAGATTAAAGTAGTTCATAATGTTGCGAACTATGACACTACTCTAAGTTGCCTTAGTACATTTTCTCATGTCAAAATGATATTATGTTGTGTTCCACTTAAGGTAAAAGAAATCACATGTGTAGAAAGATAATATGAACATGGCTAGCTAGCTCGAAGGATCAAGCTCTAATTCATAACTATACAAAAGTAGTTCTTGACCGGTTTAACAATAGACATATCTTCGAGATTAATGCAAAATCATAATGTTGCAACTTATGACACTACTCTAAGTTGCCTTAGTACACTTTCTCATTTCAAAATGACATGATGTTGTCTTGCACCTATCTAAAAGAGATCACATGTGTAGACGGATCAAATGAACATGGCTAGCTCTAAGAATCAAGATCTAATTCATAACTATACAAAAGTAGTTCATGATGGGTTTACCAAAAAACATATCTTCGAGAATAAAGCAAAATCATAATGTTGCGAACTATGACACTACTCTAAGTTGCCTTAGTATACTTTCTCATGTCAAAATGACATTATGTTTTGTTCCACTTAATGTAAAAGAAATCACATGTGTAAAAAGATCATATGAACATGGCTAGCTTGAAGGATCAAGCTCTAATTCATTACTATACAAAAGTAGTTCATGATGGGTTTAGCAATAGACATATCTTTGAGATTAATGCAAAATCATAATGTTGCGACTTATGACACTACTCTAAGTTGCCTTAGCACACTTTCTCATGTCAAAATGACATTACGTTGCGTTGCACTTAGGTAAAATAAATCACATGTCTAAAAAGATCATATAAATAAGGCTACCTTCAAGGATCAAGCTCTACTTTATAACTGAACCAAAGTAGTTCGTGACAGGTTCACCAATAAACATATCTTCGAGATTAAGGAAAAATCATAATGTTGCGACCTATGACACTACTCAAAGTTGCCTTAGTACACTTTCTCATTTCAAAAAGAAATTATGTTGTCTTGCACCTACCTAAAAGAGATCACATGTGTAGAAGGATGAAATGAACATGGCTTGCTCAAAGAATCAAGATATAATTCATACTATACAAAAGTAGTTCATGATGGGTTTACCAATAGACAAATCTTCGAGATTAAAGCAAAATCATAATGTTGCGAACTATGACACTACTCTAAGTTGCCTTAGCACACTTTCTCATGTCAAAATGACATTACGTTGCGTTGCACTTAGGTAAAATAAATCACATGTCTAAAAAGATCATATAAATAAGGCTACCTTCAAGGATCAAGCTCTACTTTATAACTGAACCAAAGTAGTTCGTGACAGGTTCACCAATAAACATAACTTCGAGATTAAGGAAAAATCATAATGTTGCGACCTATGACACTACTCAAAGTTGCCTTAGTACACTTTCTCATTTCAAAAAGAAATTATGTTGTCTTGCACCTACCTAAAAGAGATCACATGTGTAGAAGGATGAAATGAACATGGCTTGCTCAAAGAATCAAGATATAATTCATACTATACAAAAGTAGTTCATGATGGGTTTACCAATAGACAAATCTTCGAGATTAAAGCAAAATCATAATGTTGCGAACTATGACACTACTCTAAGTTGCCTTAGTACAGTTTCTCATGTCATAATGATATTATGTTGTGTTCCACTTAAGGTAAAAGAAAATAACATGTGTAGAAAGATAATATGAACATGGCTAGCTAGTTCGAAGGATCAAGCTCTAATTCATAACTATACAAAAGTAGTTCTTGACCGGTTTAGCAATAGACATATCTTTGAGATTAATGCAAAATCATAATGTTGCAACTTATGACACTACTCTAAGTTTCCTTAGTACACTTTCTCATTTCAAAATGACATTATGTTGTCTTGCACCTATCTAAAAGAGATCACATGTGTAGAAGGATCAAATGAACATGGCTAGCTCTAAGAATCAAGATCTAATTCATAACTATACAAAAGTAGTTCATGATGGGTTTACCAAAAAACATATCTTCGAGATTAAAGCAAAATCATAATGTTGCGAACTATGACACTACTCTAAGTTGCCTTAGTACACTTTCTCATGTCAAAATGATATTATGTTTTGTTCCACTTAAGGTAAAAGAAATCACATGTGTAAAAAGATCATATGAACATGGCTAGCTTAAAGGATCAAGCTCTAATTCATTACTATACAAAAGTAGTTCATGACGGGTTTATCAATAGACATATCTTCGAGATCAATGCAAAATCATAATGTTGCAACTTATGACACTACTCTAAGTTGCTTAGTACACTTTCTCATTTCAAATTGACATTATGTTGTCTTGAACCTATCTAAAAGAGATCACATGTGTAGAAGGATAAAATGAACATGGCTTGCTCGAAGAATGAAGATCTAATTCATAACTATGCCAAAGTAGTTCATGATGGGTTTACCAATAGACATATCTTCGAGATTAAGGAAAAATCATAATGTTGCGACCTATGACACTAATCTAAGTTGCCTTAGCACACTTTCTCATGCCAAAATGACATTATGTTGCGTTCCACTTAGGTAAAAGAAATCACATGTCTAAAAGGATCATATAAATAAGGCTAGCTTCAAGGATCAAGCTCTACTTTATAACTGAACCAAAGTAGTTCGTGACAGGTTCACCAATAAACATATCTTCGAGATTAAGGAAAAATCATAATGTTGCGACCTATGACACTACTCTAAGTTGCCTTAGTACACTTTCTCATTTCAAAAAGAAATTATGTTGTCTTGCACCTATCTAAAAGAGATCACATGTGTAGAAGGATCAAATGAACATGGCTTGCTCGAAGAATCAAGATATAATTCATACTATACAAACGTAGTTCATGATGGGTTTACCAATAGACATATCTTCGAGATTAAAGTAGTTCATAATGTTGCGAACTATGACACTACTCTAAGTTGCCTTAGTACACTTTCTCATGTCAAAATGATATTATGTTGTGTTCCACTTAAGGTAAAAGAAATCACATGTGTAGAAAGATAATATGAACATGGCTAGCTAGCTCGAAGGATCAAGCTCTAATTCATAACTATACAAAAGTAGTTCTTGACCGGTTTAACAATAGACATATCTTCGAGATTAATGCAAAATCATAATGTTGCAACTTATGACACTACTCTAAGTTGCCTTAGTACACTTTCTCATTTCAAAATGACATGATGTTGTCTTGCACCTATCTAAAAGAGATCACATGTGTAGACGGATCAAATGAACATGGCTAGCTCTAAGAATCAAGATCTAATTCATAACTATACAAAAGTAGTTCATGATGGGTTTACCAAAAAACATATCTTCGAGAATAAAGCAAAATCATAATGTTGCGAACTATGACACTACTCTAAGTTGCCTTAGTATACTTTCTCATGTCAAAATGACATTATGTTTTGTTCCACTTAATGTAAAAGAAATCACATGTGTAAAAAGATCATATGAACATGGCTAGCTTGAAGGATTAAGCTCTAATTCATTACTATACAAAAGTAGTTCATGATGGGTTTAGCAATAGACATATCTTTGAGATTAATGCAAAATCATAATGTTGCGACTTATGACACTACTCTAAGTTGCCTTAGCACACTTTCTCATGTCAAAATGACATTACGTTGCGTTGCACTTAGGTAAAATAAATCACATGTCTAAAAAGATCATATAAATAAGGCTACCTTCAAGGATCAAGCTCTACTTTATAACTGAACCAAAGTAGTTCGTGACAGGTTCACCAATAAACATAACTTCGAGATTAAGGAAAAATCATAATGTTGCGACCTATGACACTACTCTAAGTTGCCTTAGTACACTTTCTCATTTCAAAAAGAAATTATGTTGTCTTGCACCTATCTAAAAGAGATCACATGTGTAGAAGGATCAAATGAACATCGCTTGCTCAAAGAATCAAGATATAATTCATACTATTCAAAAGTAGTTCATGATGGGTTTACCAATAGACAAATCTTCGAGATTAAAGCAAAATCATAATGTTGCGAACTATGACACTACTCTAAGTTGTCTTAGTACAGTTTCTCATGTCATAATGATATTATGTTGTGTTCCACTTAAGGTAAAAGAAAATAACATGTGTAGAAAGATAATATGAACATGGCTAGCTAGTTCGAAGGATCAAGCTCTAATTCATAACTATACAAAAGTAGTTCTTGACCGGTTTAGCAATAGACATATCTTTGAGATTAATGCAAAATCATAATGTTGCAACTTATGACACTACTCTAAGTTTCCTTAGTACACTTTCTCATTTCAAAATGACATTATGTTGTCTTGCACCTATCTAAAAGAGATCACATGTGTAGAAGGATCAAATGAACATGGCTAGCTCTAAGAATCAAGATCTAATTCATAACTATACAAAAGTAGTTCATGATGGGTTTACCAAAAAACATATCTTCGAGATTAAAGCAAAATCATAATGTTGCGAACTATGACACTACTCTAAGTTGCCTTAGTACACTTTCTCATGTCAAAATGATATTATGTTTTGTTCCACTTAAGGTAAAAGAAATCACATGTGTAAAAAGATCATATGAACATGGCTAGCTTAAAGGATCAAGCTCTAATTCATTACTATACCAAAGTAGTTCATGACGGGTTTATCAATAGACATATCTTCGAGATCAATGCAAAATCATAATGTTGCAACTTATGACACTACTCTAAGTTGCTTAGTACACTTTCTCATTTCAAATTGACATTATGTTGTCTTGAACCTATCTAAAAGAGATCACATGTGTAGAAGGATAAAATGAACATGGCTTGCTCGAAGAATGAAGATCTAATTCATAACTATGCCAAAGTAGTTCATGATGGGTTTACCAATAGACATATCTTCGAGATTAAGGAAAAATCATAATGTTGCGACCTATGACACTAATCTAAGTTGCCTTAGCACACTTTCTCATGCCAAAATGACATTATGTTGCGTTCCACTTAGGTAAAAGAAATCACATGTCTAAAAGGATCATATAAATAAGGCTAGCTTCAAGGATCAAGCTCTACTTTATAACTGAACCAAAGTAGTTCGTGACAGGTTCACCAATAAACATATCTTCGAGATTAAGGAAAAATCATAATGTTGCGACCTATGACACTACTCTAAGTTGCCTTAGTACACTTTCTCATTTCAAAAAGAAATTATGTTGTCTTGCACCTATCTAAAAGAGATCACATGTGTAGAAGGATCAAATGAACATGGCTTGCTCGAAGAATCAAGATATAATTCATACTATACAAACGTAGTTCATGATGGGTTTACCAATAGACATATCTTCGAGATTAAAGTAGTTCATAATGTTGCGAACTATGACACTACTCTAAGTTGCCTTAGTACACTTTCTCATGTCAAAATGATATTATGTTGTGTTCCACTTAAGGTTAAAAGAAATCACATGTGTAGAAAGATAATATGAACATGGCTAGCTAGCTCGAAGGATCAAGCTCTAATTCATAACTATACAAAAGTAGTTCTTGACCGGTTTAACAATAGACATATCTTCGAGATTAATGCAAAATCATAATGTTGCAACTTATGACACTACTCTAAGTTGCCTTAGTACACTTTCTCATTTCAAAATGACATGATGTTGTCTTGCACCTATCTAAAAGAGATCACATGTGTAGACGGATCAAATGAACATGGCTAGCTCTAAGAATCAAGATCTAATTCATAACTATACAAAAGTAGTTCATGATGGGTTTACCAAAAAACATATCTTCGAGAATAAAGCAAAATCATAATGTTGCGAACTATGACACTACTCTAAGTTGCCTTAGTATACTTTCTCATGTCAAAATGACATTATGTTTTGTTCCACTTAATGTAAAAGAAATCACATGTGTAAAAAGATCATATGAACATGGCTAGCTTGAAGGATCAAGCTCTAATTCATTACTATACAAAAGTAGTTCATGATGGGTTTAGCAATAGACATATCTTTGAGATTAATGCAAAATCATAATGTTGCGACTTATGACACTACTCTAAGTTGCCTTAGCACACTTTCTCATGTCAAAATGACATTACGTTGCGTTGCACTTAGGTAAAATAAATCACATGTCTAAAAAGATCATATAAATAAGGCTACCTTCAAGGATCAAGCTCTACTTTATAACTGAACCAAAGTAGTTCGTGACAGGTTCACCAATAAACATATCTTCGAGATTAAGGAAAAATCATAATGTTGCGACCTATGACACTACTCAAAGTTGCCTTAGTACACTTTCTCATTTCAAAAAGAAATTATGTTGTCTTGCACCTTAAGCAAAATAAAAGCTAGGTTTTTGATCTAGAGAATAAATATGAGAAAGTGATAGGGAAGTTGAAGTAGCTTTAAAAGATAGTAAATAATGAAAATATTTACCATAAGTAATACAAAATCGCAAGCCGCATTTTAAAATAGTAAATTATAATTGTTTACCATATATGCATTAACAAATGTAATTCAAACATTAAAGTAAAATAATTAATTGAACTTTTTTTTTCCCTAGTTTTCCTTTATAAAAATATTGTGCGTGTCGTATTGTTCACTTGTTTATGATGTACCAAAAGTATTTGGAGCCGCTGAAGAATTTTTTATGATGGATGTCATGAAGGAATATCTTAAATGTATATTGCTTCATGTTTGATGAAATTGATGATCAATTATAATCTCCCTCACATATGTGTATATGAGATGGCGAAAATAATCAAAGATATACTTGCTTCATCAAATAATTCCCTTGCATAGTTTTACTAGGCAAAGAAGATAACATGCAAGCTTTTTCTACCTGTACATAAGATAGACGAGGAAAATTGCATGTTGTTATTGTTATAGAACGAGGAAGACAACATTTGACCAAATGTAAGTTTTGTAATATAAATCGATATTACTCAAACAACATGAAACAAAAAAATAGGGCTAAGAAACAATGTTTTATCCACCAGTTAATGAGCAATTGAACTGGTTATATGAACAATAGGGGGCTGCATCGCACATCCAATGGTATTAATGGTATAGCATAATCAGTTTGGTCAGTGACATTAACTCCCTATAATTTCCCACCCACTATGTGTATGAAAAGGAATAATTTTTCCACTCAGTGCTTGTTCCTAGGTCAAAAAGTATGAATAAAGAGTCTAGATGTATACCCTTAATCATTGATACAAGAACTGCAGATTTTGTGGTACGTGACGCAGAATTCTGAAGGAATCGTCACTCCAATTTGTAAGAATAGTCTTTGGTTTTCAAACAAGTTGAGTAACCCCCACCATAGGTATATTGAACCTAAGATTGTTGTTGTTTCAACTCGCCTTCAATTAAGCAAGGTGGTGGAACCACGGAATGTTGACTCGAGTAGCCCCCACCTTTAGTATATTAAACCAAAGATTGTTGCTGTTTTGACTCGTGCCTTCACGCCAATGGCTAGGAACAGCCACACAAGTGTGATGAAAATTACTTGATAAACATGTTTGATCCCTTGGATATGACACACCAAGAAAGATCGAAAAGTTCACAACGAACAAAAGAGAATCACTCTCAAATTTATTGATAAAAAGTTGGATCCTCAAAAATGAGAATTACATGAGTTTATAAAGAAAAGAAAAGACTCTCTAGATTCCTCTAGACTTATTGAATGTCTTAAATATGAAGATTAAAGACTACTAAGTAAATGTCACAATTTACTAGGACTAGAATGAGAAGGACTCTTGATATTTTGGCCTCCAAAATATCTTTAGTCTTCCAAATTCGTCACTATTCATGGGCTAGAATTTAAGACTTGATTTAGGACTTCTCTTGGAATTGTAGA
>JAKUCM010007066.1:0-26873 GCA_023374145.1 Lepidium sativum | reverse complement strand
TATTCATTTTTTTAAAAATTTTAGTTTATACTTTCTACGATGATTCACTTTCGTTAATTGGCTTTTTTGACATCAAACAGTTGCGAAGAAGATTAAACCATTTTTTTTGGTATGAAGATAAATCCAATTTATAGTTCTCTGTTGTTGTTTTTGCGTGTGTGCATCGCCAAGATAGGCATCTTACAGAAACAAGGGTTAAGTTTAACCTGCCATCTCCGGTCGCTAATTTCGAGTCAGACATAGATTGTTCCTCTGTAGCTTAGTATAAAGGTAAAAGCTTTAACTGTGATTTTAGGAGCTTTTGATCTTCTTTTCGTTTTAGTTGGTCTCATATGGGATTATCGGATTTTGCTACATCGTTCTAAAGTTAGTTCCTTTCGTTATTTGGCTCTTTAGAAGATGATTCTCCGTTGTATAGCTGACTAGGGTTCTAATTTGGGAATTTAAGTGAATCTATTGTAATTAAGGTCTCCTTGTCCTCCAACTCCAATCATGACAATTTTAATCAAATTTGTCATCAGGTAATTCTAGGCTCAAAGAAGGTCAATGATGGTGGTTGGTAGATTGGGTATACACTGTGGATAGCAAAGGAGGAGCAATTGCATGTATGATGCTCTCTGTGTTTTGCTTGGGCACTTGGCCTGACCTTATGGTTCTTCTCGAACGGCGTGGCCGCCTCCCACAACATACTTGATTATTTTATCACAAACTTCTTCTAAAGAACTCTCGAAAACTCCCCGGAGACAATTTCTCAGTCTCATTCTCTCAGTTTTACTCCACAAACTTTCTACTTCTCACGACTCAGAGCACTTCTCGCTCAAGAACTAAGATCAGTTTCGCGAAGAACAAACTCAAATGGAGCAATCGGCTGCTCCACAGCCTCCGCCGATACCCTTACGTTATCTTCCAAGTTCCGTTCAAGGCTCCAGAGACGACCTCCAATGTGTCGGAACTATGGAAATTGTCCGGCCAAAACCGCTTGGTTTTCTCTGCGGCTCGATCCCTGTTCTCGCTGATAGCTCGTTTCCGGCTTTTACTTCAGCACTCATACCGTCACAGGAAACGTTCGTTACATTACCTACTTCTTCATATACCTTTCTGCATCAGCTTTGTATATGAAGCTTTTATTTGTTGTTTTTGTTGCAGAGTAAGTGCTCCTAGGTATCAAATGTTGCCGATGAAGACAGATCTTAATCGGCTTCCTCTGCTTACGGATTTCCCGGAGAAGGTTTTACCCCTTGCCGCCGTGAAGTCTGGGATTACTGGAGGTATTTTTCTCTCCTTTCTCAAAGTTTCTTCAAGCATATAAGTTATTATGATTAGCTCGCACCGGCCTGAGTATTCAGTTTCTCTGCAGTTCTTAGTTGTTCAAAATCTTACAATTAGGTGAAATTATTGAGAAGAGTGATGAACGAATAGTGTTTATAGTGTTCTTAGTTGTTATACTTGTGACGTTAAACTGGTCTACTCAGTTTCCGCAACTACATTGTTTTAGGTGTTATGGTTATGTTGTTTTTTAACTTGACAGATATCTCAGAGGAGGCTAATCTTATTGCTTCAAACCTTAGCAAGAAATGTGAATCCCTTGCTGTGTCGGGTTTAGTGGATTACGGGGATGAGATTGACGTGATTGCAGCAGCTGATATTCTCAAGCAAATCTTTAAGATACCTTACTCAAAAGCGCGGGTCTCCATTGCAGTTCAGCGCGTTGGACAGACTCTCGTCTTGAACCCTGGGTGCGTCTTTTCACTAAATCTCGTTTTTAAAACCCTGCAATCTTCAAATGAGGATTCTTTATGTTGGGAATCATCTTGTGTGATGCAGACCAGATGTTGAAGAGGGAGAGAAACTGATTAGGAGACACAACAATCAGCCCAAATGCACTAAAAACGTGGATGAATCTTTGTTTCTTAATTTTGCTATGCATTCAGTGAGGATGGAAGCCTGTGATTGCCCCCCTACGTATCACCCTCACACAGAGAAACAATCAAGTTCGTCAGTTCTCCCTGCGGTGGAGAACTCCCATGGGCATCAGCAAAATAGTGATATTGCTTCAGACGACAGACTTGACAACCCTGCAGGGAGTAGTAAACAATCAAAACAGGATACTTTCATTTGTGAAAAGAAGAGGAGCAAAAGAAACAAGGCACATGAGCCTATAAGAAAAACTACTCAAAATTCTCAGATCAGTGAAAAGATTAAGACTTCCGGAGACTCTGAAAAACATAGAAAAGGTGGGAGCAATGAGTTTTTAAGAGTTCTATTTTGGCAATTTCACAACTTCCGCATGCTATTGGGCTGCGATCTGCTTCTGTTCAGCAATGAAAAATATTTGGCTGTAAGCTTGCATTTGTTGGATATTAGCAAACAGGTGAATGTTATGCCTTGAGTGGTTGTGCTTTTTAATCTTTTCAGTAAACTCTATCTTAACTGTTCTCTTTTCACACAGGTTACACCTCTAACTTGGCTTGAAGCTTGGCTTGATAATGTAATGGCCAGTGTGCCCGAGTTAGCTATTTGCTATCATCGAAACGGTGTTGTCCAAGAGTATGAGCTTTTGAAAACAGATGATATATTTCTACTAAAAGGCATCTCTGAGGATGGTACACCTGCATTTCATCCTCATGTTGTTCAGCAAAACGGCCTTGCAATTTTGAGGTTTCTTCAGTTGAATTGCAAAGATGATCCTGGAGCTTACTGGGTAATGTTATGATTCTCTAACAAACTATTATATCATTGTTTTCTGGGTTATTTCTTGTGGATGTCAATACTTACTCTAGTGGATTTGTTTATGTTTCCTTCAGCTTTACAAAAGCGCTGGTGAAGATGTGATTCAGCTCTTTGATCTCTCCATTATTTCAAAGAACCATTCTTCAAGCAATCACAACGACCGTGCAAGCTCATTGCCATCTTTAATTCACAGTGGGAGAAGTGACTCACTGTTTGCTTTAGGAAATCTTCTTTACCGTGTTGGTCATAGGCTTTCTTTGTCAGTGGTAGGGATGCAGGGCGTAACTTTGCATGAACCGACAATCAAAACTTAAATGCTTTTTTTTCTGACCCTTTTTCATCTTTTACAGGTGCCGAATGATAGGAACAAGTGTGCTAGGTTCCTCAGAAAATGTTTGAATTGCTTGGACGAGCCTGATCATCTGGTACTGGTCTTTATGAATAATTGAGCTATTTTCTGTTAAAACCATTCCATGGGTGCTGATTAGTGATACCATTTTGGATAGGTTGTTCGGGCATATGCACACGAGCAGTTTGCAAGGCTCATTCTGAATAGTGATGAGGAATTGGATTTGACTTTTGAGTCTAATAACGTGCAATGTGAAGTCATGATAACAGACTTAGAGGAGGAGTCACTGGATCCTGTTACTATTGTTGAACATGAAAGGGAGGCCGTGGTTTTCTCGGAGGAAAAGTTCACTGAAAATTACACAGTTTCTAGTATATTGCCTTTGTTTTCTGTTAAACCAAAGGAAGCAAATGTGTCTTCTTGCAAGGAAGTCTTGCATCCAGATAGTAAAGATTCCCACTATGAAACCTCTGCAGTGAACTCAAGTTCAGATATAAGTCTTGATCTTGGTTCGGTATGCCAAGCCACAACTAGCCCTATCTTATCAAAGCTAGAAGCAGTACACCACGTTTCTCAAGCTATAAAGTCTCTTAGGTGGACACGGCAACTTCAGTCTTCAGGACAAGAGGATGCATTTCATGATTTATCACCTTCTGTTGATTTTTTCAGATGTGAATGTGGTGATGCTGATTGTATTGAGGTATGTGATATCCGTAAGTGGCTACCAACATCTAAACTAGACAGAAAATTGTGGAACCTCGTTCTGCTTCTTGGTGAATCTTATCTGTCTCTGGGTGAGGCTTACAAAGAAGATGGACAGGTGCACCAAGCTTTAAGTACTGTGGAATTAGCTTGCTCCCTTTATGGATCAATGCCACAGAAATTTCAGGAGACATTGTTTGTTTCCTCGATGAAAAAATGTCCCTCGCTGTGGTCAAAATCCCATGCAACAACGCAAGTGAAAGATTTTGAAACAAAATTAGGGCCATGTGACATTAGTTCTGGGGATCTTTCATCAACACGCCTCTTCTGGGCTAAAGTATGGATGTTGGTTGGTGACATATATGTTGAGTTTCACATTCTTAAAGGCCAGGAGCTCTCCAGAAGAGCAAAGGGAACCTCAGCCAATAATTTGAGAATGTCGTCTGAAGTAGTAAAGGAAGTAAAGAGGCTCAAGAAGAAATTAAATGAGTACAGTCAAAATTGTGCCTCATGTTCATTAGTAAATTGCAGCTGTAAGAGTGACAGAGCAAGCAGTGGAAGTAGTGCAAGTAGCAGCAACAGTAGAAATGGAAGTAGTGCTCGTACTGTGCCTCATAACAGGAAGCACAATAGAAAATCACAGTCCAGGAATGTCGACAGCAAGCTCTCGCAAAATGTTGAAAATGGTGTTAATTCCACAGTTGAGAATACGAGTCATAAAGATGGAGATAAACTCATCAGAACACGGGAAGCTGCGCTTCTGGAGCAAGATGAATGCAACCTTAAGGAAACTCTAGGAGCGAAAAAAGGCGGAATATTCAAATATCTCAAGGGGTGTGAGACTCAAGATGCAGAAAGCAATTTGTTATCTGCTTTAAATTGTTATGAGGAAACACGCAGAGCATTACAGGAGCTTCCAAGCAGCTGTAATGAGTTTCAGTCTGTTATTAGAAAGAAAGGGTGGGTATGTAATGAACTTGGTCGAAACCGTCTCGGAAGCAAAGAGCTCAACAAAGCTGAAGACGCCTTTGCGGATGCTATAGTGGCATTCAAGGAAGTTGGCGATCATACTAATGTTATACTAATTAACTGCAACTTGGGTCATGGGCGACGAGCTCTGGCTGAAGAAATGGTTCCAAAGGTTGAAGCTCTCAAACTGCATCCAGCCTTTAAAAATGCTTACGAACAAGCTGTTGGGACTGCAAAACTAGAATACAGAAAGTCGCTTAGGTATTACATGGCTGCAAAGACAGAGCTCAGTGTTGCGATTGAAGAGGCTGGTTCGGTTCCAGACAATCTGAAAATTGAAGTTTATACACAGCTTGCTCATACGTATCTCAGGTTTGGAATGCTTTTAGCAAACGAAGACGCAACCATTGCAGCCCGTGGACAGAAGAACATCTTGGAAAACACTCATGAGTCTTCTTTAGATGGAAGATCTAAGGACTTGAGAAAACATGAATTATCAGCGAGTGATGCTATAAGAGAGGCATTGGCTTTGTATGAATATCTCGGGGAAATACGCAAACAGGAAGCCGCATACGCCTACCTTCAGTTAGCACGGTATCACAAAGATTGCTGCTTGAGGTTTTTAGAGACACAGCGTCATGGAACTCCTCTCAAACCCGAGACTAGTGTCATCCAGAGAGCCAAGCAGTACGCATTGTTGGCAGACAGGAGTTGGCAGAAATCAATGGACTTTTATGTCCCCGAGAATTTTCCTTCCATGTTCCTTACAATCCTGATAGAAAAATCGGCTCTTTCGTTCAGCCTTTCAAACTTCTGGCAATCAAACACTGTAAGTGCGCGATTCCTTCTAGCTAGGGGTTTCATAATGAGCTAGTTCGTGCAACTTAGTTCAGCTCGCAACGAGTTCGGATAAGCATGGGCATCAAGCCCTTAACTTCACTCTTTTTCTTTTGTGTCAGATGCTCGAGTCAGCTTTGTCTCGCCTGCTTGAAGGCCGTCACATTTCCGAAACTTTTGAGAAATCATTAAAAACCGAGGGGCCTGAGCTTTACACCAAATTGTGGACTCAATTGCAGATGGTTCTAAAGCGAATGCTGGCTTTGTCCTTACCGGTGGAAGCAGCAAACAGGTCTCAGACCTCTGGAGACTCAGTAAAACTACGAGAACTGTATAAAACATCACTCAAGTCAACAAGCCTGAGGGATTTGAATGCAATGCATGTTTTGTGGACATCATCATCTTAAATCAGTAATGTTCTCAATAACCGATAAATACAATTCAACACATTTGTGGGAGTAAATGGTAGCTGTTTTCAAGTGATATGTGTGGAGCATAAAATACTATTGCGAATATATAACACAGTTTCTCTTTCTCTATCACACATGGCCCTATTGTGTATAACTGGTGTTTAATTTACATATATTTATCCATACTTGTGCTATGATGAGATAAGTATCGTTTTTAAGTTAACAATTGTATCAAATTTTTTATCAAAAATTCTATTTTGATTTACTATATGTAATGGGGATTATTAGGTAGATCATTTTAAACATTTGGGTATTCGGGTCGGTTCTGAGTACTACCCGATCGGGTCCGGGTATTTTGGGTATAAGATTTTGGTAGCCGTTTTGGAACCGAACATTATTCGGTTCGGGTCCGGGTCGGTTTGGGTATATATTCGGGTATTCGGGTATATTTTTAGATATTCGGATATTTTAGGTACCCAAATATCTGAAATATTCGGGTACACGTTCAGATAATCAGGTACCCGTTCGGGTATCGAGTTATACCCGGACCCAAACCAATATTCGCGGGTCTCTATAACAAGACCCGATTGTTACTTTTGCTTATACCTGAATTGGATCCAGACCTGGAATTTTGGATCGGTTTTTCGGGTCCGGGTAAAATGCCCAGACCTAATTTTAATCATAAAAGTGAACATAAAATAGGCGTGTCTATCTCTAGATTTGGTAATTCGGACAATCAGATCGGTTCAGGTCTTTTTTTTGTTGTTAATCATTCAGAGAAAAACTATAAGGAGAGTAGTATAGTATCGAATGAAACCTACAATAAAGCGACTTTCCTAGTACTAATTTTATTATTTCGAAAAGATAAATTTCGATGCCTTCCCTTAATTCAATCTCTCGATTTTCAAAAACGTGTTCCTAAAGTTTTACAAATTATTTTTGGAATAGTATATAGAGAAATGATACAACTTGGATACAGAATCAAAATGTGTCAATAATGAAATACAGTTTGTAAAATTGAGACGTGCAGATAAAGTGGGTCCAAGTCATGTAGACGTGTTCTCCATTATCCACTTGCCTTCACCCAATCAAGTCTTAACCAATTAATTAAAAACCAGATTATACCAATCTAATGACTAGTTGAGCATTATGTTTAGTATTATTGTCTTTGGTTGCATATGCATTTATTTGGTTAATGTATTGTATTATCATTTAAGTGTTTACCTTGAGCCACCTCAAGCCAAACTGAGTAGAAAAACTCTTGAACATAAACTAATATTTTAAATCAATTAGCTTGTGATATATTTATGATATATGTATTGAATAGCCTAATCATAAAATGAAAATTAGCATGGTGATAATATGAACGTTAGCTAAAACTATTAATTCATTCATATATATAATTTAGAAAAATGTTGGCCAATATGTAACAAACGAACTTTTGCAAATAAAATTATAAAATTTGTTAAAATAATTCAGCTAATAATTCAGATATTAAAACTTTTAAAAATTTAATTCTATCTTGTCGATTTAATTGTTTTATACAAAAAAACAATTACATAACAATATACGTTTTCAAAAGTCTGAAATACATATCTTACGTATATAAGAACAAGAAAATTCGTGTAAATGGAATTATAAAAATAGACAATTTTGTATGATCGACGGTTGAATAGTTTTATGTTATACTTAAAGTTATAATATTGTCACTACTCAGTAATGTAATATAAAATAAAATTAACCAATTCTAAAACAAAAGTAAAGAAATGTGAAAAAAAAAATGATATAAAGAGTGAGTTAAAATAAAATTGAGAAGAGGGAAGAGAATCAAGAGGATCGAAGAAAAAGTCCGTTATCATCTTCTTCTTCCTCATCTCTACATTGAAACCGAGATCGAGACCAAAAAGGAAAAATGGAGTCCAAGCCTAACCCTAGACGTCCTTCAAACACAGTTCTTCCTTATCAAACACCTCGATTGAGAGATCACTATCTCCTCGGAAAAAAGCTAGGCCAAGGCCAATTCGGAACAACGTATTTTTGTACCGAGAAGTCAACATCGGCTAATTACGCCTGCAAATCAATTCCCAAGCGGAAGCTCGTATGTCGCGAGGATTACGAGGATGTTTGGCGCGAGATTCAGATCATGCATCATCTCTCTGAGCATCCCAATGTTGTTCGGATCAAAGGGACATATGAGGATTCGGTTTTTGTTCATATCGTTATGGAGGTTTGTGAAGGTGGAGAGCTTTTTGATCGGATTGTTTCAAAGGGTCATTTTAGCGAACGTGAGGCTGTGAAGCTTATCAAGACGATTCTTGGGGTTGTTGAGGCATGTCATTCTCTTGGTGTTATGCATAGAGATCTCAAACCTGAGAATTTCTTGTTTGATAGCCCTAAAGAAGATGCTAAGCTTAAGGCCACCGATTTTGGTTTGTCCGTGTTCTATAAGCCAGGTTCGATTTCTTCTTTTGGCTGATTAATCTTGGAATCATTGTTTCGTGCTCGATCAAATATCTTCATGTGGTTAATTGTCAAGTCTTGTTCTTTAGAGCTATAGGTTCGAATTGAATAAATGTGTTTCTAAAATCGAAGTTAATTGTTTTGGTATGTGTAGTTTCAGTGATCTGTTCTTTAAATTCAAATTCTTTGCTGCTTGAGCATTCTTTGTTTGTTTGATTCGTTGAATTCAAGTTTTGTTGATCTTGTTAATTGTCCTCTTCCTATATTGTTAAGTCATGTTTGTTTGGTTTCTTATCCGTTTCTAAATCGAAATAAGGCATTGGGTATGTGTAGCTGTGATCATCTGTTTAGCTGAATACCAATTCAAATTTAAACTTTCTGCTTGAGCTTTGTTTCCTTATTAAGTGAAATTTGCTATTTATTTCTTCATTGAAAATTTTGCTGAAATTTCATTTGTTTACTGGAATTATTCTGCATTTGTGTTTGGCTTGGATCTATGATTTCTCAAAAACCAATATGGGTATGGACAATGATGGTTTATTTCTTAATTGGTTTTAATTTGATTCTTCAGGACAATATTTATATGACGTAGTTGGAAGTCCATACTATGTTGCACCGGAGGTTCTAAAGAAATGTTATGGACCTGAAATCGATGTGTGGAGCGCTGGTGTTATCCTCTACATCTTACTTAGCGGCGTTCCTCCCTTCTGGGCAGGTTAGTCTAAAAAAACAACAGCCTTTTTCTTCTTACAAGTTAAGAGTATTCTTTGAAATGATATACTCCTCTGTCTCTTTGGGGCTAGCAGAAACCGAGTCTGGAATCTTTAGACAGATATTGCAAGGGAAGTTAGATTTTAAATCTGACCCGTGGCCTAATATCTCGGAAGCTGCAAAAGATTTAATCTATAAAATGCTTGAAAGGAGCCCCAAAAAACGCATTTCTGCACATGAAGCCTTGTGTGAGTTCATGTTTCGGTTGTACATATGAAACCAAAATGTTCTTAACTGCCGTTTTGGTAAATAATGATTATTGAGTTCATTTAACGTTATAGGTCACCCATGGATTGTGGATGAAGAAGCTGCACCAGACAAACCTCTTGATCCAGCAGTCTTATCACGTCTGAAGCAGTTTTCTCAGATGAATAAGATTAAAAAAATGGCATTACGGGTATGAATTCGAGTAACATACATTCCGCTGTTTCTTTATTTCCAACCCATTTGCTGAAATCTCTGAACACAAGTGATATTTCCCACAGGTAATAGCTGAGAGACTCTCAGAGGAAGAAATTGGAGGTCTAAAAGAACTATTCAAAATGATAGACACAGACAACAGTGGAACAATTACTTTTGAAGAGCTCAAAGCGGGATTGAAGAGAGTTGGATCTGATCTGATGGAATCAGAAATCAAGTCTCTTATGGATGCGGTATCTTTAAATAATACCAAAAACCACAAAACTCTCTTCTCTTTGCACAATGTTGCTTCTCTTTCAACATATTTTATTTGTTTTGGGCGCAGGCGGATATAGACAACAGCGGAACAATAGACTACGGAGAATTCCTAGCAGCAACATTACACATGAACAAGATGGAGAGAGAGGAGAATCTGGTGGCTGCGTTTTCCTACTTTGACAAAGATGGGAGTGGTTATATCACCATTGATGAACTTCAGTCAGCTTGCACAGAGTTTGGTTTATGTGATACACCTCTGGATGACATGATCAAGGAGATTGATCTTGACAATGTAACCACTCTTCTTCTATATCTTTGTGTTCCTCCTTCAAAATGTAGTTTTATTGCAACAGAGGTTTTGAATTGCATAGGACGGGAAGATCGATTTCTCGGAGTTTACAGCAATGATGAGGAAAGGAGATGGAGTTGGAAGAAGCAGAACTATGATGAAAAACTTGAACTTCAACATTGCTGATGCTTTTGGAGTTGATGCTAAAAAGTCTGATGAATGACCATATTACCAATTCCAGTTTTTCAGTTTTGTTTTTTCATATTTTTATTTATTTCTTTTATATATATTTTGGAACTATAAATACAGAAATATATACTGGTTTGTTTTTGTTTCCATTTTCATTTTTGTAGATGAGCAACTTTCTAAATTTTTTGTTATAGTAATGATCCTAATGATAATTTTGCTTCATATAATTCATTTCAAATCCAAAAATCTAAACCGAAGTAAACCCAAAATCCGACCAGAAATTGAACCAATTTGAAGACAGGGGTATATTGGTAGTTTAACTAGTAAGTGGATAGGATAACTCTTTGATTTATTTTATCGTCGAGCTCCAAAGTTTTGAGCTTAGAGCTCTCGGCGAAACAATGGCGTCTTCTTCAGCGACGATCTCTCTCTGCTCTACTTTCGCTGCTCATTGCAATGTCAATTCTCGCCGTTCCAACCTTGTTCAGTGTTCTCTCTCTAAACCTTCGCTTAACTTAGCTAAACCTATGACTGGGTTTCTTGCTCCTTCAACTGCGTCGACTTCTCGACCTGCGTTTCCGGTAGCTCCGAAATTCTCTGAATCAGTCGCCGAGGCTGAACTAGAAACTACCGATATTGAAGCTGTGGTCTCCGATGCCGCGGAGGTCACTGAGGATAAGCCTAAACGAGAAGAGATTTTCGCTGTTGTTATGGTGAGTTCGCTAGAATCAAAACAATGATCATTCTCAGTTTCAATTGCTTTCTTTACGAGTTTGAAACTAATTTTGGTCAATTTGATGAGTTCCTTTGAGTTCATTTTGGTTTATTTTAGAGTTGATCATGGAGACTGCGTTTTTGTGGCATATACTGTTAAGAGTTAGGGTTTGAGCCTAATGAATGATGAAGACTACGTTTTTGTAATATGTATCTTTTTGCTTCTCTCTTTTGCTATCTTTGATTTAGTTTATTGATCTCTTTGCTTGAACAGGTTGGTGGACGCCAATACATTGTTTTCCCTGGGAGATATCTCTATACTTCGAGGCTAAAAGATGCAAATATCGATGACCAGGTAATGCACATTCCTTTCCAAGAATTTAAATTCATCCCTCATTGTAAAACATGGATGTGAATATTGATGGGCTGATAGACTCTTGTCAATTGTGTAACAATGGAAGATTCAGTAAATTCTTTAGTTTGTGTTTTGTTAAACCAGAACAAAGGAACATATTATCTTTTGTTAAGCAGTATCTATGTTAACAATGTGAAGTTCTTTTCTGTTGCTGTATATATCCTGAAAGCTTTTTCATCTTAACTTGTTCAGATTGTTCTTAACAAAGTGTTGCTTGTGGGCACAAAGACACACACTTACATCGGCAAACCAGTTGTGACCAATGCTACTGTACATGCTGTAGTGGAAAATCAAGTATAGCAATGCAAAATCTTTCTTAGATTTCTGATTTTTGGTTTTGTCTCTTTGACCCTAAACCGCAATGTGTTTTGTTGCTGCAGGGACTGAATGACAAAGTGGTAGTCTTCAAGTACAAGCCTAAGAAAAAATACCGTAGAAATATTGGTCACCGACAGGTATAACCATTGTTGATAAATCGTTTTCTTTGGCTGTATGTCCTCTTCCTAGAAATCAAACTATGTAGCTAGATATAATTACCATTGGCAGACTGTTGTGAGTTCATTGTAGTTTTGTTCGCCTGGTGAATCTGTGTCAAGTAAACGACACTTACATGGTGATTCGTGTGTTGATATTGCAGCCAAACACGAGGATTAGGATTACAGGAATCACAGGATATGAAGAGTACCCAGCCTCGCCTAATGTTGCGGTTTAAACGCATTGAGAAGTAAGGATCTTTGACACATGCTTCTTCAATGTTAAAAAGTTTTCCCTAATCTTCTCTATGTAATTTTGTAAGACTATATCATTTAACTGTTTTGTAAGTTATTTTCAATCCAAATTGGTTTTGAATGTGTAGCACTTGGATGTGTTATTTTCAGTCACTTCCTTCATCAGCATTACAACTTTATTGGACTTGTTGCTTGGACCCGAGGGAGGCATTGCAGCCCACTCCTCCTTATCCTCGTTTCTTCATTTATTGCCAAAAAATAGTAAAACATTTTTAAAGCATGATTAGCAATTTATATGAATAAAATAATAAGTTATATCAAAAAAATGTTAATGGGTTTCCATGATCACAAGTAATACTAGCAAATATAGTATAGTTTAGTTGATTCCAGCGAGTATTTGTGCAATTATTTGATTTTGTAAAAGTGAATGTTTCCATGATCAGAAATATTTTTTCATTTTTATTTAGGCCATGAATGAAGAAATGGTCCTTTGTTTTTGGTTTTTACTCTTTTGTATATTAAACTATGTTATTTGCTGACAAAAAAACTAATTTTAATTTGTTGAGACAAAAACTAATTGGATTATTTTGTAGATTTTCAAATTAAAAAATTATAAACACGTGTAATGATGTAGATGATTTTGTGACAACCAATCAAACCTTTAAGTGAGATTACGATAGTCTTCGGTGAAACCATGACTTCCGAATCAAAAGTTAAGCAGATGCGAATAATATAATAAATAACAATTTAGAATTAAAGACACGTGGCATTAAGATAAAAATTGATTAGGGATATTTTCGGATATACGGACAAGCCTAGACGTGGCCTAAAGCTTTAGCCTTTCCCTCTTTATAAGTCAATCCAGTGTCGGTTTCGACTCTCAACATTTTACACTGACTAAGAAAACACAAGACCTTGCAAAGAAACACACAAAATGGCTACTCTTAAGGTTCCTTCTTCTGTTCCTTCTCCATTTGATGATGCTGAGCAATTGAAAACGGCTTTTGATGGTACTCTTCTTCTTCCTCTCTGTTTTGTTTGATCTGTTTTTATCTTCTTTGTGTACTTTATCACTGTTCTTCACTTTTTGATCAAAAAATGATGAGTCTTTTGTTTGTGATTTGATGGATGATACGTATGATCATCTGTTTTGATGGTTTTGATGTAGATCGGGCTTGGGTTTTGTATGTCGGTAGTGTTTTCGTATGATCGTCTGTTTTTTGGGTTTCTGATGTAGATCAAGCTTGTTCCTTCACGGATCGGATCAGTATCAGTATCAATGATCTTTATTCATTGTTGGATCTAGAAAGTTTTCTGTTTTTGTTTTTGTGTGTGTTTGTAGTGCTTTGATCTCTTAAAAAGTATACAACTTTTCATTTTCTTAGTCTGGATCTATAAATGTAGTTAGATTTGAAGTGTGTGGCTTCCTTATTTCTGAAGTGTGTGACTTTGTTTTGATGCTTATATTGAGTGATTCTGATTTGTGGGTTTTGTAGGATGGGGTACGAACGAGGACTTGATCATATCAGTGTTGGCTCACAGAAATGCTGAACAGAGGAAAGTGATCAGGCAAACATACCATGAAACATACGGTGAAGATCTTCTCAAGACACTTGACAAGGAAACCTCAAGTGACTTTGAGGTCTGGATTTCGGAGATTTTGAGTTTTAAATTTGTGTTAAAGGCATTTGTATCCTAACTGGTTTTGATTTTGATTTTGGTTATGGACAGAGATCCATTCTTCTATGGGTTCTTGAACCTGGTGAGCGCGATGCGTTATTGGCTAATGAAGTCACCAAAAGATGGACTTCAAGCAACCAAGTGCTTATGGAAATAGCTTGCACAAGGACCCCAACTCAGCTGCTTCATGCTAGGCAAGCTTACCATGCTCGCTACAAGAAGTCTCTTGAAGAGGATGTTGCTCACCACACTAGCGGTGACTGCAGAAAGCTTTTATTACCCCTTGTTACCTCATACAGATACGAAGGTGATGAAGTGAACTTGACATTGGCAAAGCAAGAGGCTAAGCTGATCCATGAGAAAATCAAGGACAAACACTACAATGATGAGGATGTCATTAGGATCTTGTCTACAAGGAGCAAAGCTCAGATCAATGCTACTTTTAACCGCTACCAAGATGATCACGGTGAGGAAATCCTCGAGAGTCTTGAGAAAGGAGATGATGATGATAAGTTCCTTGCATTGTTGAGGTCAACAATTCAGTGCTTGACTAGACCAGAGCTCTACTTTGTGGAAGTTCTTCGTTCAGCAATCAACAAAACTGGAACAGATGAAGGAGCTCTCACCAGAATTGTGACCACGAGAGCTGAGATCGACTTACAGGTCATAGGAGCTGAGTATCAGCGCAGGAACAGCGTTCCCTTGGAGAAATCAATTACCAAAGACACTCGTGGAGATTACGAGAAGATACTTGTTGCACTTCTTGGTGAAGATGATGCTTAATCAATCCATCCCCAGCAGAGAAACAAAAGCTACTATATAGCTTTTGTTTGTTCTTATCTCTCTCTATCTCTCTCTATCTCTCTTTGATGAGTTTGATACTTTTGATTCTGTTCTTCCGAAACTTTTCTTGTTGTTTCTGTTGTGTGTTTTGAGTCCAAATAATGCAAAAGAGAGAAACAGAGAGAACCAGTGTGGTCTCTTAAGCTATATATATAAGGAGCAGTGGCCTAGAACACAGAATAACACCTGGTTCTGGTTTTGACAAAAGTTGTTGTCACTACAAAAAAGAGACCGACAACAAAAACAAAAAGGGCAGTGTCTCTTTTCTTAAGCCCTATCCGATCTTGAAACGCAAAATAACAACAACAACAACAACAACAACAACAACAACAACAACAACAACAACAACTAAGCAAAGTCACTTCTTCGAGATGGTCTTGGAGAATATCTTCTTGCAATAAGGACTGGACTGTATATTCCCAAACCTGCGAATCTTCTCCACCAATCTTGCCTTAACAGCTCCCTATTTCAACCCCAAAACACCAGTCAAGTTCTGTTTCTGAATGCTTTTTTTGTATGATATATCTATGATTCTGGACTTACCTTGGTTACAGAAAGAGCAGTTTGGATCACATAATTTGCATAAGGATCCTGCAAGAGTTGTTCGAAGTTTGGAACAGATAGGAGCTCTCGGACAATCTCAGCACGACTTTCGGGATAATGCCTAAGGCACTTCTCAATTACATGGCTACTGAACTTCTGACCTGCTAGCTTTGCGTAGTGCATTCTAAACTGAACCAGAAAATTCACTGCAGAAACTTGTTGCTCTATTAGGAACTGCACCACATAGTTCCTGACCATGTCCATAAACCATATTTTAAGGGGAGATTTTTCAAACTACATCAAATCATCATAAGAAAAAACTTTTGAGTCTAGAGTCAGAGATTGAATTTACCCGAAAGGATCTTGAGAAAGCTGAAGTGAGTTTCTGGATATCTCATTGACGAGTTTCTCACGTTGTAATCCAACAGAGTTTGAAACGCAGCATTGAAGCACACAGCATCCATGGCGATGAACTGCAATCTCAGCACAGTACTTTGTAGCTGCTTCTAACACAAACTGACACAACATTCATCAATCTTTTTATCCAAGAAACAAAAGATGATTCATTAGAGCATAAGTAAGAAACAAAAGATGGAAGATTAGTTAAACCTTCTTGTCATTTTCGTTAAGTGATTGCAAGCAACTCTGTATCACATGGTTCCCATTCAGATCTTTGACTAGAGTGAGAAATCCCGGTTTGAGACTTGACTTCACCAATTCGATCTGTTGTTTTGTTTTCACGGATTCAATCATCTTCTGTACAACCCGGGTCCTGTTTTATCAAAAATACATAAATAATCAGAACTCAGATTTCGAAAACCCATCAGAGCCAGAAAGCAGAAACACATTGTCCAAAGGTCTCAGCTTTATATTTCCTAATATTTGCAGTTTTGGTTTGTACAAAAACAGCAAAAAAGTAAAAACTGGATTTCGATCTTTCCTACCAAACGTTGTCATCTTTTGGTGATAGTGATGGGCAGAGATTTCAAATATTACCATAAACAGAAACAATTTCATTTTTCTCCAATATTAGAACTGATATTTATCCTAATCTACAAAGGATGAAATGTCTCAATCTCCATGAAAACTGAAGCTTTGATCCTTTACCTTATTAGTAACAAAAAATGGAAAAACAAAAGAAGAAGATGATAGACGTTAATGGAAAGAAAAGCTTACCCATAAGTGTTGAGACAAATTTTAATGAGCTCCTTTGGATTTAAGGTCAACACACTCACAAGCAATGTTCTCTGTTTATCATCTGACACATCTAATAGCTTCTGAACGAAATAATTCCCAAAAGGATCCATGGAAAGTTCAACAACATGGTCAATCAGTTCAAGGAAGATAATCTTAGCATCAAGTGATGTTCCTTCATCAACCATTTTCTGCAGAAGTCGACAACCAATTTGATCTTTGGCCATTAAGTTCAAAGATCCATAAATGTTAACCATGGTGACGAGACTCAGAGGAAAATCAAAACCAGTACTGCAATTTTGACCCATCAGAGTAGTATCATCTCGATAAGAAGCTCCAGAAACTTCCATGGCGGCTAGGGCTCGAGAAACCCTATTTTCTTCAAACATCAACGTATCGATGCCTCTGAGATGAGCAGACGTAATACGTTGTGGGGGTTTTATGATCTGATCCATGTGAAAAGCTCTATGATGATGATTCTTAAGAGCCATCATCTCTTCAAATCCGTTAGGGTTAAAGGAATCTTGACAGCCAAGGAATCTATGCTCTCCTGGAGAAGAACTTCCATGAAAACTCGAGCTTTGAAGAAAAGTTTGACGAACAGAGGAACTTCTACGAAACCCATCATGAATCGAAGAAGCCCCAGTCAGATTCTGGTCATTGAACCCAGAAGACCCAAAACCTCCGCTCCAAATACTTAAGTCACAAGAGATTCCCATACTGGTAAGCTTTTTACACAAATCCAAACCATGATTACTACCACTCTGTTTCTGAAATGGGTTTGTCTCGTGACTCGGTAAGAATACACCAGTGCCGAAATTAGGAAGATGACGACGATCCGAAGCTCGTCGGAAGTTGAAATCGCTTTGAAAATCACCAAACTCCATGAAATCTCTCTGAGGAAAAAGTAGAAGTGATTTCACAAAACAAAGAAGAAGAAGACAAGTAAATACTGAGAGACAGAGAGAGAAAGAAAAAGAGAATGTTGTGTGTACGTACGGAGATAGCCTCCCCGTCGAAGGCTGGTTTGTTGTCTTTTTTTTTGTCGTTTTTTCGCCATTAATATGCAACAGAGTCCTTAATACTGCTTTTTGCAGCCTGACGAGGAAAATATAACTTTCGTGATATTTCAATCTTGCCCCTTTATTTATTTATTTGTTTATCTATTTCTGTTGATTCTATTTTGTTTTACTTTTTAACTAAGACAAATTTAATTTATAAGTTTTCTGTAATTAAGTTTATAACATAAGATTTATAGAGGATATTTGTTGACCCTTATCATTAACACTGGGCTTTCGGTCGGTTCGGTACGAAACGGTTCGGTTTTTATGGTTTTTGGTTTGTTCGGGTACTAATTTTCACATCCGAAATGAACCAAAATACATATAGTTCGGTTCAGTTAGTCGTTCGGTTTGGTTTGGGTTTTGTCAAAACAATATCATCCAAAGAAAACCGAAATGTTTATAAGTTTCGCGTTTTTTCGGTTAATTTATAATTTTGATGCATTCTCGGTTTAATTACTAAATTTTGGTTTTTTGGTTTGTTTAATTAATGACCATTTCGGTTTACTCAGATTTTCGGTTAATTTTTTTGTGATATCGGTTTACACTTAAACACACATACATTCCTTTGTGTAAAACACACACACTTAAACAACACACATACTATATTTGGTTTTATGATTGTTCAAGTAATAATATTACATATCAACATTGAAAGATGATGCACTTATACTAACAAACATAAAAGGTAAGCTTGAAAGATTAACATATGAAACATACATGATACACACTCAAATTGGTGATGCACTTTCTTGTGATTTTCTTTCATCTACACATTAGTTAGAACTTAGAAAAAATATTCAAACTCAACACAATAAACAATGTTGTATGCTTACCTAGGGACTCAAAAAAATCAACTTCCTCCAACATTTGTGCCAAATTAGCAATTTGTGCTTGAGATTGTAGTGAACACTTTAGCCATTGTTGTGTGCATAATAAAACTTCAATCATATAAGGAGTCAAACAGCTCCTATAAGAGCCTAATATTCGGCCACTAGTGCTAAATGCAGACTCACTTGCCACTAACGAGACTTGAATGGCAAAGACATATCTAGCAAGTTCTGATAAAACTGAAAACTTTGCACTATTTCTCTTCCACCACAACAGCACATCAAAGACATACCTAAATTATTATCCACTCTTGCCTCTGTTTTTCAGTCAAATATATTTCCAGCTCTGTACATTCTGATTCATTGCTCCTTTCACTAGCCATTTGACTGTAAATTGAATCCATCCTCTCATAACCATCATCATCATCTGACTGCTCAAACACATCATTTGACTGCTCAGAATCTCCATGATCAATTCTGTTTCCAACCACATAAATATGCTTCAATGGCTTAAACCAAGACTATATTCTGCATATAAACTTTTCATACAACTGCTTACAGAACTGTGAAATTGTCTACATTCTATGGTATCCTGACCATACAGTTTTTCAAAGCACAATGAAGCAAACTACATCTTGTTCCGTGGATCAAAGACACTAGCAACTATCACAAGTAAATTCATATTCATAAAATCATCCCAATATTTATCAAATTTATTCCTCATAACATGTGCTTGCTTTCTTACTTCATCATCACTACTAGTGCATTTCGTAATCAGATTCCTTTTTATTGTTATAATCTCATTGTAACAAAGTTTAGACGTGGCTGATTTTGAAGCAGAGAAGGTCAAAGTACAATTAAAAAAGATCTTGAGAAACTTCACTAACCTATGCACTTCATTCCAATCTGAAGTAGATTGTGATCCAACTCGTTTTCTCATTTCTTTTTCGTCGTCTTCTTTGAAGTAGTCATTATACAACATGTCTTCAGTCGCCAACTTCTCAAAAGCTACACGAAGTTTCAAAGCTGAAAGCAACATCAGATATGTCGAATTCCAGCGAGTCTTGCAATCTAATGACAAGCTGCCTCTGGAGATCTTTCCTGTATCGCACCTTAATTCAAAAGACTTTAACCTTGCAAAGAATGACCGAACATACTTAATTGAATTCCGAATAAACTCAACACTATCACTTATATTTACTAGACCATCCCTCACAATCAAATTCAATACATGAGCACAAAAACACATATGTAACAGATCACCTCCTAAAACCAATGCAACTGTTTCTCTTACTCTCAATGCCTCTGAAAATAATTTTAAGCTTTGTCATTATATTTTGCATTATCGACTGTCACTGTGAATACTTTTTGAATGCCCCATTCATCTAAGCAATCAACAAGCTGCTCAACAATATTTTCCCCTTTGTGACCTGTGATGAGTTTAAAACTGATTATCCTTTTCTGCATTTGCCAATTTCCATCAATCTAATGAGCTGTGACAACCATGTAATTGTAGGAAGTTGTAGGCGACACCAAAATATTTGTGGTGAGAGACACTCTTTTCATATCATCACTAAACAAACTCTTTAGAACAGCCTTCTCTTCCTTATACAATGCAACAATGTCTCTTGTACATTTCCTTCTTGAAAATGTGTTATACATAGGCAAAACATTGAAACAAAAAAGTCTCCAACCCTCTGATTCAACAAATAATAAAGGTATTTCATTGATGACAACCAATTCATTAACCGATTTCCTAAAAGCCGACGGATCAAAGACAATGGCTTTCATGTTCCCATCACTATGACCACTAAAAACCTTTTGACTACCACTTTCAAGGAACATTTTATAAGACTTACATCTACCTATGTGACCTCTCATTGGACTAGTGCCTACTGTTTTGGAGTCATAACTAATCTCTTTACCACAATAACGACAACTACTTTTCTTACTACCATCTTCAAGCTGGATAAAGTGTTGCCATACCTCTGCTCTTTTGGCAATTTTCTTCTTCGGAATGGGTGGCCAACCTGAAGCAGTTGACCTCTAAGTTTCAGGGATTCCTTGATCTTCACATTCCATATTATTGCTTCCCTCACTAGCCATATGCAAATGAGTGAGTAATAATGTGAAGATGAGAAGCACAAAAGATGTTTGAAACAGAAGCTTAAGTCCCTTATTAAGACAAGCAAATGGTGTTTGAAACACATGACTCTAAAGCATTATAACACAAGCAAAAGATGTATGAAACAATTGTATAAGACCTTATTAAGACAAGCAAATGGTCTTGATGCAGATGTGAAATAATTGACATTATCCACATCTATCTATGTGTATCTATAATGCATGCTACCAAGAGAATGACAAGAAGAAACAAGGATTAACATAGAATTAACCCCAGAAAAGCTATACGTTACCTAAGCAAATTGAAACAAGGATTAGAAAAGTCAAGAAGGTAACTCCAAAGTTTTCAGCTAACAAGAATGGAGCATCACAAATGCCAAGTTCTTACAATTACCATAGAATTAACCTAAGAAACTCTTCAATCTCTAAGTCGAGAAGAATAAAAGCATAGAATTACAAATTAAAACAAGGAACGTCCAAATTCATGTAGACAACTCCACATTTAGGCCAATGAAAATGACACAAACATAGACCACAATCTTCAGTGAATTAACAAGGAGACAAGAAAACTTAAGAACAACTTCAAATACCACTCGAGCAGAATAGATATATAGCACGATAATAGAGCCCACCATCACTAATAATCAAACTAGCTTCTATTGACAAATATCATTAATGCTTTTTACAGTAGTAACAACAACAACTAAGCAAACTTTTTCGATTCGATGCCTAAACTAAATAAGTTCAAATGTTCAACTTCCAGAAACAAAGGCAACAATTTAGTGGAGAGTGCTATGTTATAGAAGTCTTACAACACGTTTCAGTTCTGGAGAGTGGAAGAACCCAGGTAGATCAAACGAAAGTCTGCAAACAGAGAAATCAATTTAAAGCATGATCAGTTAAAGAGAGAAAATGCAAGAAGAATAAAGAGATTTCTCGGGTTTCTCAGGTTTTTGAGTGAAACAAAAATACAAATTCAATCGGTAAGGAAAACAAAAATTCCCAGAATCTATATGGAACCAAAACGGCAGAACGAAACGAAATACAGAGATTCAAATCGATATTTACCTGCGCTTATTGAGAGATTCGAATCGAGCGTATGAGTAGACTTTAACCTTGCTTGTGCCGATCAGTGACGGAACCATCGGAGACCACACACATGTGAGATTTTTGGAAAAATTTTCTCCGAAATCGCTTAGGTTTCGTGAGTCTGTGAAAGAAGAAGAAGACGAAGCAGTTGGGTTTTCGAGGAAGACGAAGCAATTAGGTTTCGTGAGTCGGCGAAAGAAGAGGAAGACCAAATGATTTAAATCAAACCAAACCGAGCGAACCATAAACTGAATTAAATTTCAAATGGTGGCCGATCGATTTTAAAACACAAACCGAAATAGGACCAAAAACCAAAATAGTCGGTTTGGTCGGTTCAGTCTATTTTGGTTCGGTCTGAATGCCTATGCCTACTTATCGTTACTATCCTCTCTCTTTTTCTATCTAATTAATTCATACATCAAATATTCATCTTTTCTCTATCATACTCTCTCATCAAATTTCTAACTTTTTCTTTCACATTGTCACACTAAATTTCCATCTTTTCTCAGACTCTCTTCTTTCTCTCACGTTTTCTCTTTATATATTTACTTATTTTTTTCTCAGACTCTCATTTAGGCCTTGACATTTGTGAAAATTTGTCGAATTTTCTGATTTGAATAATTTAAAATTTATTTAGATATTTTATTTTGAATACTTTTAGATTTAGCTCGGTTTTAGATACATATATGAAGTGAAAGTGAATTAAAGAGAAGAAGTTGTTTTTGATTTTCAATATAATTTCATCTCTTGTTCTTACATAATGATAAGTTTGAATCCATTTATAGAGGTCTTCTACCTCTTTCCTACTTAACTATCAATTAAAGGGTGAAAACAATTTCTTAGAATCATTAGTCTGCTTTGATCACATGGAGTTGCATATACATGATGATGATTTGTAGTTGCAGAGCGAAGACCATCGTGATCGTGAAGTTTCTCTTTTGACTTAGGTTTGAAACCTTCTGTCATAATCAGTGTCTTCGAACCTTCTGTTGTGAGTAGAGTGTTTTCCCTTTGTTTTGGCTTTGAACCTTCTGTCTTGGTTGGTGTCTTCGATCCTTCTGTTGCAAGTAGAGTCTTTGAACCTTCTGTCTGATGCAGTGTCTTTGTTATATGAGCCATATGATCTATGTGAAGATCTGTTTCCTACCTAAATATTTTTTGGTTCCTATTTGATTAAGGTTTGGTCCTAGGTATTTTTACTAAAATTATAATGTTTATTAATTATAAAACATAAAAGTTCAAAGTTTAAATTATTTTTGGTTATTCTATCTAAAATAAGTAATATGATCCGATTAATAACTCCAATTTAAATTATTAAGTTACTAAAATTTTAGATATATAATTATTGTTTTAGATATTTTTATACTCGTTCGATTTATGTTCGAATTCGAACTTGTATGACTCATTCAAATATTTGTGTTGATTTCATTTCGGAAAACAACAATCACGCAAACAACCAATCCAAATAATAACTGAAACATAATAGAAATTGAAAGGAAGTTGGTACGTTGTAGTTAGAAAGAAATTGAATCCACGAAGAAATAGAATGGCAATCACTAAGAGTACACAATAATCTAGGCAATCCAAGAAAATTAATACACCACATAACGGTTATTTATCACTTCAAAATATAACAACGAAACCGAGTGTTTTAAAAACTAATTCTAAAATGTAAAGCAATGATCCATAAGAACCAAGTAAATAATACATATTATCTCAAAGAAAAAAACAATTCAAAGAAGAAATACTATCCTAACTCTTTTTCTAACCTAGTTTTGATTCAAAATGTTGTTAACTTCAACTAGGAAAGCAAGCATTCAAGAGTTGATTCCTAATCACCTATCTATTCATTTACAATTCTCATTAACCAAACATGCTCTAACTCGAATATTTATAAAACTCATCAAACATTTTTTGGATGACAATTACCTGAAATCAAGAATTAGCTTGATTAAAGCTAAATTCGCGATAATGGAATCTAGCTAGCTAAGATCTATTTTAATTTAAGCTTTTATAAGTAAGTAGTTTTTATTCTAATGGTATGTGGTATGTGGTACAGGGACCAAGTCTCATTGTCTACATTATGTAGGAATTTGGCTAATACACCGACTAATCGTAGTCAAATATTGACAAAAAGGCTCTAGTAAGTAAAACGTACTTCGAATACTTCCTCATCTTAATTTTTGAGGAAAGAAAAGAAAAAATAGAAGAGTTTCAAGAGAAACGAAAATGTATTTTCATGGAGAATTGGAGTGGAATAAGAAAAGAGAAAATAAATAATTGACACGTAGTAAAATGGTGTACGACACTAAAAAAGTATAAATGTTCATGCTGGAAATTGTCATTTGTCCTTTTCTGGACATGGAAAATGTCTATGATGGCAAATAACTAGCTGTCACGTTCAGTGTCGTGCCTAGTCTTAGAGAGACCAAATGCGAACTTTACTAAAAAAAGGTCCTTTATAATATAATTAAAAAATTATATTGATAAACCAAAACAAAATTTTAAAAAATAAACGATTAAGACATAATTTTTCTTTCTTTTGTTTCAATAAACTCTTTTACCAAATTCTCATAATCTAAATTTCTAACTAGGTCTCTTTCTATATATATGATTGCTAAATCATTTAGTCTTTCTTGTGACATAGTTGATCGCAAATAAGACTTTATCAACTTTAGTTTTGAAAAACTTCTTTCAGCTGAAGCAACCGAAATTGGAATTGTCAACAAAATCCGATAAGCAATCCATGAGTTTGGATAACAATCTTCCATTCCTTTCAAGTAGTTCAACACTTCAACGAGTTTCTTGCATTCCTCTGGCAAAACATCTTTCAGAATTGTTAGTTCAAAATACAACTCATCTCCTATAACATCTGAATGATTTCCATGTTTTAAAAATACTTCAAGATTGGTACAAGATGTCTTCAAGTTATCATCACTTGCTGACTTTAGTTTCTCTAAATCAAATAGGAAAGCAAAGGTTTGTTCGTACTTTTGAAATTGCTCAAACTTTGTCTTAAGAGAATAGATAGTTTGATCCATGATTTGGTTGAAACAATTTATTCTAAAGCTCTCTTCTGGAAATAAATTCACAGTTTCACAACAATCTGTGATTCTTCATCAAATTTTTTTTCTTTTGATAACACGTTTTTCCTTTGTTGAAAATATGGTTTCAATTTCCATAGACTATGCAATTACTTTAGCATCTGATTTTGCACTCTCAAAACCATTATCTCTATAATTTTAGAAAAAAGAAACAAGTCCCTTTAACTATGAAAATGCAATTTCATTGTTCATGTCTTCTGACTGCAAACTCTTGCTTACAGTGTTGACTACAAAGAGAAATTTGTACCAAATCACCATAATGAGTAAAAATTCATAATTTCCAATCCTATGTGTTTCACTTGTCACAAGACACTCATCATCATTTTGGCATTTTGGATCATCACTATTTTCTACTATATGAATCAGAGCATTTCTTATTTTTGGAGCTTGAAATCTTACTGCCTTGACACATTCAACATGACTCTCTCATCGAGTTTGCAACAAATTTTTAACTGAAAAACCTCCCACTACATCTTCCAATATCTTCTATCGCTTAGTCGAAGATGCAAATAGACAATAAATTCGCTGAATTATCCCAAAAAATGAAATGGCTTTTTGAGAGGTGGTTGCAATATCACTAAGAGCAAGATTAAGACTATGACAACCACATGGTGTATAAAAAGCACGTGGGTTGACGTCAATAAATCTCTTTTGTACTCCTTTATGTTTTCCCTTCATATTGGATCCATTATTACATCCTTGTCCTCTCACATCATCAATACTTAAATTCAGAGCAACCAACACCTACTAAATCTCACTAAAAAATCCCTTCACCGGATATATCATCAACTTTCAAAAATGTAAGAAAAAAATCTTCTATCTTAGCCAAACGTGGTGAAACATCAACACATCGAAGGATAAGTGTCATTTGTTTATGATGACTAATATCAGGAGTGCAATCAACAATAACAAAAAAATATTTTGCCCCTTGAATCTTTTTTATGATCATGTCCTTGACTTGAGCAGCTATCCGTTTTATCAACTCATTTTGGATTTTATTACTGAGATAATGATAATAAGATTCACCATCTTCAAACCTTCTAACATGTTCACTCACTACCGGATTCCATTCAGCCATCATGTCAATAAAACTTAAGAAGTTTCCATTACCGTCCACTCTTGGCTTTTCATTTTTTCCACAAAATGCTAAATTCTGTTTGGCAAGAGTTTTTTACCAAGGAAAAAACTCGAAACATCACATATTTCCAATGATTTCTCTCTTTGTTGAGTTTTTCTTGCACATACTTATCAATTGTTTCGTTTTTCAGCCTCAATTCATGTTACATCCACTGACTCATGCATTTAATATGCTCATGATTAGTCGCATGCTTCTTAAGTCTTTCCAAAATATTTTTCCAATCACAAAATCCCTTAGATGCGAGATAACTTGGATTTTTGTCCTGAGTGAACAACTTACAACAAAAACAAAAGACTTTATTAGATGTTTTTGAATAAACTAGCCAACACCTATCTTTTTTCTCTCCATTACTTAAATCTCTCAAATAATATGCATGGGAGAAATGTCGACCATTAGTCTTATCTCTTGGAAAGTTGAAATCAATTGCATATCTTGTTGCAGGATCTTTTCTAACTATAATAAGTATTAATACATAATCAACTTCTCCCCCAATTTCCAAGATCATATATATCAAGAAGTCTATCATGGTCTTCAAAATCAACATTTTTTCCAATCTATATTCACTTTTGTCTCTTCTTCCTCTGTATTGAGATTTTCATCCTCTTCTATGTTAACATTCTCATCCTCTTTTGGGTTGATATTCTCATCCTCCTTTTGGTCATTAACCTCCACAAAATCACTAGAACTTTCAGATTTTGTAAGAAACTTGATTAAAGAACATGCTTGTGATTTCACAAATGCGTCATCTTTATTTTATTTTTCTCTTTTTTGCGCTCCTGATGGATACTTTCTTGAAGACATGTTTCTAAAATTTATAAAAAGTAATTATTATATAAAAGATATTTAGAAGAATTATAATAAAGTTGAACAACTTAGAATTAAGAAGATGAAGTAAAATATTTGGTTATCTCAAAAGAACAAACGAGATGAAAAGCTTGTTTGTAGTTTGTTAATGTGTAAATAATGGTAAACCTTAAACAACTATTTATAAGTTTAGGTTTTTATTTTTCTCTTATATTATGAATT
>JAKUCM010007065.1:0-18269 GCA_023374145.1 Lepidium sativum | reverse complement strand
TATATGTATATGTTTTTTTTGTCTACTTTTTAAAAATATAATAGAGGTAGATCTACATGCGGAAATTCTAATTTTCCGATTTTTTACTAGAATTCAATTATAGATAATCGTGTAATAAATCTAAGTTATAGATCCGTTTTTTTGGTCGGAAATTATAGATCAGTTATTGTCGATCTAGATATCGACAAAAAAAAATTTACAATGATATCAGATTAATTTTTAAGACTGTGTCAATTGGGCTTAAAATGTTGTAAATTTAATTACCGTAAAATATTTTTTGAAAATAAATAAATTAATTTATGTTTGTTGTGGCCGGTGATCAGGTGGATTGGACGCCGGATTTACACCGGAAATTCGTACAAGCGGTGGAGCAATTAGGAGTAGACAAAGCCGTACCATCTCGGATTTTGGAAATTATGAATGTTAAATCTCTCACTCGTCACAACGTTGCTAGTCATCTTCAGGTATTTTTAATTGTTAAATACTGTGTAATTATAGCTTAATTAGGACATGTTCTTTTGTCCATCCCGATGATCGGGGATGAAGATGAAAATTGTTGTTTTTTAAATATAATTATTTGATTCATTCAGATGCCACATTTAGACGATTTTGATAAAATCATTCAAAATTTAAAAAATTTTGGATGAGTTGAAACGATGCATTCGGAAATAGATGAGTTTGTAAAAATAATTAAAAGACTAAAATACCTCTAAAATGAAAAACAATATCATATTTATTTTTATAATATTGTTAAAGAATAAAAAAAATTAAGTACAAACGAACTCAATAGTTGAAATTTGTTGTAATGATAGAAATATAGGTCACATCGGAAGCATTTACTAGCACGTGAAGCAGAAGCTGCCAGCTGGAATCTCCGGCGACATGCAACGGTGGTTGTAGCCGGAGGAGGAGGAGGTGGAAAGAAGGGATGGACGGCTCCAGCCTTAGGTTATCCACCGCACGTGACCCCCGTTGCATCACGGCCACTTCCGGCCTTTGCACGTTTGGGGTCATCCAACTTGGCCTAAACAACACAAGCCTAACAATCTTCCGGCCACTCATCGGACCATTTCAATACCGGCCGTTGCGGCTGCACCGGCGTCTTGGCCTGCTCATCCACCGTACTGGCCTCAACAACCACTCTATCCTCAGGTAATTTATTTGATCAATTTCGATTAACTAAAAAGTCAAAAAAATAGGTGAAATATAATTGAAATAACAATGACTAATCACTTTGTTCAATAAAACTTTTTGTTGAAACAATAATGTAACCGCAAAAAAGCTAGTATTTGTACAATATCGGCTTTTTATCCTTTTCTAATCACATCTTTTAACACATGCATCATATATAATACAATCATTTCACCTTTTAAATGTTAAAATTTTTACCAAAATATGTATGTAACGGAAAAGGATAGTTAAATCTAAATAAATTGTTTTTTTTCCATCAGAATTGGTTAATCGTATAATACACATATAATATTATTTACGATTTTAAGGATAGATATAATATATAAACAGAATTTTTTTTTGTCAACGGCATATTATATTGGGCCACAACTAGCCGGACCCAATAGTCAAATTTCTACATAACGAGTTTTCAATCTCGGATTATGCAAATGCGTTGTTTTAAATGAACTTACCGTCTGCCACTAGGACTATATATCATTTGCAACCGAAAATATGTTTATTGTAGTGAATTTTAATAACTTGTAAATATTGATATGTTTAGGGATATGGAATGGCATCATCATCGAATCATTCGAGCATTGGTGTGCCCACAAGACCATTAGGCCCTACTAATCTTCCCATCGACATCCATCCCGTGAGTGCATCTTTTTATTTTATTTTATTTTACAATTTTAATTATGAAATTATATTAAACGTTTTCAGACAAAACAAAACAAAAGAGTTTTCGAATAATTAACTTTTTTCTCATTTGGTAAAATGATCTAATTATTTGACGGTGGTTTGCAGTCGAACGAGAGTATTGACGCCGCTATAGGAGACGTTATAACAAAGCCGTGGCTACCTCTTCCTTTGGGACTAAAACCACCGTCAATTGACGGTGTCATGACGGAGTTACAACGTCAAGGTGTTTCTGATGTTCCTCCGATTTCTTGAGAAAAATTCTCGAAAATTCGCCAAAATCTCAATTTGTTAACTTCATTCTTTTGGTATCTTATTTAAGTATTTTGCAAATAAACTCTTCTTGCTTAACTTATCTCATATATATATCAAATGCATTGTATCAAAGCTAAACCAAAGTTTCTACAAGATTATTTCTTGTCATTTTACATCATTGTTATGATTGCAACTTTTATGAACATTGACTCCAAATTGAGTCAATTGTTTTCTCGATTAAGAGAGTATGAGAAGAAGAAACAATTACAAAGTTTAGCTTTTTGTAGAAAATTCATTATAAAATTTAAATACAAATCGAGTAAATTCTTCACAAAGGACTAAACAACATTGAAAGTTACTTACAATTAAAAAGAAGAAAGAAAAAAGTTAAATGTTGCTAGGCTAGAAAAAATATAATTTTTTTGTTAACTGTATAACTACTATGCAGTATCATATTAATATTAAATTATCGAATTCGTTAAATATTATGTTGGTCCAATTCACCTAATTTTAAAAAACATTTTGCAGTAATTATTAATCTGTTCTAAAAGTCAAGTATGTTTACATAATAACACTTTTTTATGGTAAAAATTTCAAATTACTCACGCCGTGTAGTGTTGGATGCAGAATGCATAAAGGGACATATCTTGATAGGTTGTCTTTGTCGACCATTGTACAGAAAACAGCTCAATGACATAAAATTTTAATATATCGGGGAATAATATTCCACATCGATGCTGATACAATGTAGAAATATAGGCTTTTAATTCAAAACCAATTGGCAATAGCTGGAGAGACCCATATATCGTACATATTATGGTGGATCTCTTCCAACTTCCGATGTGAGATATTATTCCCAATAAAATATAAATCAATTTCGTTATTTAAATAAAAAAAATTAGACTCCAACGAAAACACAAACTTTTAAAGAATTTTGATTAATAAAATCAATATATTCTAGAATTAAAACGTTTATAAATTCATGTTAATTGCCGTTGATGTTTCTTACTATTCTGAATTTGAGTATGTTAAACAATCAGAGTCATCAATTTATTTTTATCCGAGTTTACTGGAATTTATAGTCATTACTGATAAATACAAACTTTTGTTGTTAGGATTGGTTTTTGGCGATAATCGATTCTCTATAATTGGATTCTTATCGTTAGACACAACCTCTAAACTTATTTTTCTTATATATTATTCTTCTTTGATACTATGGTTAAATTGTAATAACTTATGTTGTAGTAACTTCAGTAATAATATTTAGCCCAAAAGTCTAGTAATGATACTTGCGTTTTACATGACAATTATGATTGAATGAAACCCAACTTAACAAAGGTTGTAATCAAAATCTAGAAACCAGAAATTGAGTTTACACTCAAAAATCTAAAGATTACATTTATCCTTCAACAACATTGGCAACTTCTCAAGTATGTTTCAAGGTCTTCTCTTCCGATCATCTTCACCGTCATCATCTGAGTCACCACTCTCACGGAATCGTGGGTTCTTCTCCTGTTGCAGTCATAATTTCACAGCAGACAGTGTTATAGCATCATTGTCAGAAGACACTTGAGTAAAGGAAATAAGTTGCGTTCATTACCGGTCTCATGTCAGGATCAGAGTCTCTTTTCAACTCATGATCTGAGTTTCTTCTTGAATTGTCGCGGCCATAGCGATCATCATCTCTTTGCCGTTTCCGATGGTAATCTTCAAAAACAGTTATAAAACATTAGATTCTGCTAACGTGGCTGATGATTATACTATTACTATGCATTATGCTCATTTGGAAACACATACCTCCTCCTCTGCCATGGCGATTATGATTTCCTTGACCATAACCTCCACCACCACGCCTTCCATCTGTGTGATAATTACATGCAAGGAACTTAATGTTATGCAGGTTTCTCACATGACGGACATGAATAAGGTACTTACACTAGGATTCGCATTTTAACTATCTATCACAAAGGGAACCGGTTAAACGATAGATATATTTTATGAAAGAAAAAGATCAACTTTTAGACTCGCATTTATAGGACTTCTAAAGGTTGCTTATTTATCAACATTTAGGAGCAAAATCATGCAACCAAGGAACAATTGAATGTAGATTTGATATAAAGCTAAAATGAACATACAATTTGATGGCGCAGCTGGAGCATAGGTTCCAATGAGCCAGTACCGTAATCTACAAGCTGCCTTTGTGCTTCGAGTTCCTTCTGAACTATTTTTCCATAACCACCTCTAGGTATCAACGAGTTAAGGGAAACATGGATAGGTGCCAAATTCATAACCGAGAAATAAAAATCTAACGCGTTGTCATGCTTTACTAACATAAAACATGTCTAGTAAGATCTAAAAAGTGCGAACTTAAAGGATATCAGGATCGTAATCTGTACGGTATTCATCTCGAACCTGTATGAAATTAGAAAACAATGAACATATAATACAATGTACAAAAAAACAGAGAGACACAGAGAAACTGCATCTGATAAATACCTGACCACCGCTTCTACCACGTCCCCATTGTCTTCCTTCCTGGAATCCCCAATCAAAATCAACACGAATTGGTCGGTCATCGAGAATGGTCCCACTTACATATTTAACTGCATCTTCTGTGTCCTCTCTAGAATAGAACCTGATAACATAGCATCACACGAAACACCAGACAACAGCTTTATCAGCAACCATCATCATGAAACTTACAGGTAAAAAAAATAGTTGAAAAGTGAAAAATTACAGGACGAAACAAAAGCCACAGGGTGTTTTTGTGTTCTTATCCAAACCCATGATGATCTTTTTGAGCTCTCCTGCTCTGGAGAAAAGCTCATAAATCTGTTCTTCAGTTGTGTAAAAAGAGACATTGCCAATGTAAACCGTAGTAGATGTCCTTAGGGCCTCCTCGAACTCCTCTTGTGTTCCTGAAAACCTTCTATCTCGATAAGCCGAGAGCTTTGCTTGCTCCTGATACCAACAACCCAAATATGACAGTTAACATACCTATGAGTTAAACATGCATAACGAATCTTTAGAAAGACTAAATGCTCAAAGAACCGAGTTCAGCTAGCAAATCAATGTCTTTCTTCTAGTGCAAAAGCCATACAGCTAATCAATACTGAGACCAAAATCTAGACACCAATTTCCAAATCGATTTGGGTTTTACCACTCTACCGAATCGCTTTAAACCTATTAAAGTCCAGAAAGCCTAGATACTCAATTCACTAAACCAATCGAGCTATGGAATATCAAAACCCAGAATGCGTTCAGATAAAACATGATACATGCGCAAAATATAAACTAGTTACCTTGAACATAGAAGCCATAGCTCTAGCTAAAAGAAATGAATCTGTGATGAGGAGAGATGATAAGATCAATTTAGGTCGTGCGCAGTGAAATCGAAGACGAAAATGAGAGAAAAATCGAAAAGGAGAGACGCTTACACTCTTCTTCCCCAAAAACCCTAACTTTAATTGCCTAAAGGAGAAGACGAACGGATAGAAGCAGAACACTCCGGCGGTTCGAGTATCCGGTCCACCTTACGGGACCTTACGAGAAATGATGTTTTTCAGTTTAATTGGAAATTCGGTTTAATCAAATTCTTTTTGGTTAGGTTTGGTTATGATTCGGTTCCATTCCAAACAACGAAATATACTTATTAACGAAGTACGTTTGATGAGATAACGTTAAATTTTGTAGTTAGATAATGCCATTGAAAGAAGGCAAGAAAAATAATGCATTGAAAATAAACAAAAAGGAATTAGTTAAAGAATGGTGTAATTTTTTCTAATAATCGAAGAAAATATGTTTTCAAAAGATATACTCCTTTCTATATTACTTTTTAGATAAAACTAAAGATAATGGTGTAATATGAAATATACTTTAGATATATTAAATATCTAACATTAAATTTGATTGGTTGCTTAAAATATTTTGGAGATTTTTAATTAACTAAATATAATTTTATCACTTTCAGAATCTTTTGAAAAATAATTATTAAATTTGTATATAGTAATAAGAAAAAGTAGGTATATATATTTTACAAAAAAAATTCTCATTGATGTCTTTTACAATTTTACCTTTCATCTCTAAAAATATAAAATACATGTCCTTATTTACTTTTTTAAAAGATTTTTTACAATCATATATTTGATATTTAAAATTCTAAGAACCGTATATTGAAATTTTTGTCATAAAATTTCGATTGAATATGTATAATTTTTTATATTTTAGATTTTTTAATAATAATGTTAGAGTGTTAAATTGCATACTATTTTTATTATTATTTTTTATCTAAAATTGAAATACTCGATTTATACTTTAAAATTCATACCCTAAGATATTTTTTAATCCACTAATGTAGTAGAAAAGATCTGAATTTTGATGACTGAGTTATTAATTGAATCATTCTAATCACCAGAATCAAAGTAATTCTACACTATTATTTTTTACAAGTTAGAATTGCAAAAAGAAAAATAACAAGTTGGTAAAAAAGTTTCAAGAAAACTCTTTTGTCATTAATAAATATCTTTTATGATTCTCGGAATTATTCTTCAACAATATTTTCAATTAATAAAATAGATTGTTAGACATAAACAAGGCTTAGAAATTCTCAATCAGTAGTAAAAATCTCCATTGATATTGTTAGAGAGCGTGATAGTCACGTACATTAATGAAAGAGATTGAGATAAAAGCAACCAAATTACGCAAAGTCACGCCGCAGTAACGGGACGTTAAGACAAACGCCGTCACAAAACCTATTTTTTGGTCGGCGCTTTTCAGTCAAACTATCGTTGACTGTCTCTCTCTTAACGATAAGCTTTCTTTATAAATTTAACCCAAACGTCACACTTCTCTCATTATATTAACAAAACCTTTTCCTTTGGTTTTTATTTCCCATGGCTCCGAAACAGATGAATGTGAGTAAATGCGGCGGAGGAAACACGGCGACGAGGACAGAAGTACACTTCAGAGGTGTGAGAAAACGGCCATGGGGGAGATACGCGGCGGAGATCCGTGACCCGGGAAAGAAAACACGAGTTTGGCTTGGGACTTTTGACACGGCGGAGGAAGCAGCTCGAGCTTACGATTCCGCCGCGAGAGAGTTTCGTGGCTCTAAAGCAAAGACTAATTTCTCTCTTCCCGGTGAGTCTACTATCGGAGGAAACTGTCCTTCTATCAACCGTTCGTCGGCGAGTGAAGCGACGGAGATATATCCGTTTGCATGTCATGATCGGCGGCGTAAATTCATTGGTGGTTATGCGGCGGCTGGTTTTTACTTCGATCCGTCAAGAGCTGCTGCATTAAGAACGGAGCTTTCTCGTGTTTATCCGGTTCGGTTTAATCCGGTTAACGTCGAGCTGAGTATTGGTATTCAAAATACCGTAAAGATTGAACCGAAAAAGGAACTAAACCTGGATCTTAACTTAGCTCCACCGGTGGTTGACGTTTAGATTTTAATTGTTTTTTCTTTATTTATAATTTAATGTTGTCTTCTGTTTTTCTTTTTGTTTTGCTACAAGAAAAGTTTTTTTGGCTAATTAAGAGGACGAAGTTATTAGAGAACTCTCTTTTATTGGTTCCTCTAATTAACGTGTGGATGTAAGTAGTAGTATTAAATAAATAGCTACTTTTGGGTATTCTTCTCTTTGTAATTTTCACCATTTTTAATTATCATGTATTTTAATTCATGGTTGGTTGACCTACCAATATCGTCGTTATAGATACCATTACATTAAATGGCTGTAGAATATGAAACCAAGAAATACATCAAACATTTATATTGTCAGTCGGCGTCAAACAAATTAATATAGGGGATGTATATTTTTAAAAAATCACAATATAGTTTATTTTTCACTAGTTCTCTCATGGTTTGGGATCCCATAGAAGGATTATCTCCAAAAGTTGTATAGTCAGCTAACGTACTTGAAATTGAAACGTATCTGATAGACGAAAAGATGCAATTTGTTAAACACAAATTAACTCTACTAGACCAGCAATCAACTTTACTCTACATAAATGAACTTCACTAAAACTATCAAAATAACTCTACTAAACGTAAATGAATTCTACAAATTAACTATTACTACATGAAAATGAATTATACTACATGTAAATGAACTCTCGTACACATAAATGAACTCTATTGTACTTGAAAATGAACTTTGAAAGAAATAGAAAAAAAAAAAACAAAAAGTGAAGTTCAAAAGGAATTGAAAAAGAACTAGTGAGGAATTAATTGAAAAATAATGAATATGAAAATGAGTATAAATGTAAAATAGTAAAAAAGAAAGAAAGAGAGAGGTAGCATCATGAGTCCAACCTTCGAGTTTCGTGAAGATGAGGATGATGGCATGAGTGTCAGGTGGGAAGCACGTGTGCTTTCGCCGTCCACCAGGCGCGTCTTCACCTCTTTTTATTACTTTCAGAATTTTGATATTTATTACGTTAATTTATCTCACATTTTCAATCCAATATAGAGTAGTTTTGGAATTATTTTGGGGGAATTCCGTATTTTTTTTAAACAACAAAAAAACTTATAACTTCGGTGTTTATTAGTTTTTTGGTTTGTAGAACAAAAAATACATTAGGTTGTATGGAAAAAATTGATAAGTAATCATATATCCCAATATATAATTCGGATAAATGCTAACAAATCTAGTGAAACATATAAAAATTAAACCAATTCATAATAATTTAGTGGTTGATACTGAAACATTTTCCTAGACATAATTGATAAATTTTCAAATATAAGCATTAAGAGCATCTTCTTAACATTATTTTAATGAAAAATTTAAATTTAATATTTTTAACAAAATTTGAATAAATTAAAATGTTACAAGTATTTTTTTTTTGTCAACAACAGATTAATTGGGCCACAACTGGCCGGCCCAATAGTCAAATTCCTACATAATGTAGGCAGGGGGACTCGATCCCTGATTATGCAAATGAGCTGCCTTAAGTGGATTTACCATCGACCATTAGGCTAAAAGCCATTTGCAAATGTTACAAGTGTTAAGAACTTTATTTTGGAGTTTTTTAAACTTCTTAAATAAAAATCCCAACTTACTTTATTTTCTATTTTTTTATTTTTTAATACTATAAATTTTTAAAACTCTTTCTAAAAACCTTTTCTAGGAAGTGATTTAATTCTCGTATATTTTCCTTTCCTTTTAGTCTAGAATCTAGATTGTTCGAAATCTCTGTGTTAATAAAGTTTTTTTTTTTAATATTGGGCCACAAATGACCGGTCCATGAGCCAAGTTCTTACAAATGCAAGTTGGGGAACTCGATTTTAAGATGTGCAAGAGTTACGATTGAGTATTCTAGAGTCTTGTGATTAATATATGTTGGATATGCGTGAAATAATGTTTATAAAAAATTATTTTCCTTTCATTTTTATTTTTGTTGTAATTTATTCGTTATATATTTTAATTTTATAAGACTCTTATTAATTAATTATTTTAAGAGAAAGAAACGATGTATTGTTTGCAAATTTGCATTGAATAATTCGCCGAAGTGGGTGTGGGACTCAAATTAAGGTCGGGCAAATGTGGGTCCCATTAATTTAGTCGGCAGATTCTCTGGAAGAGTTTGAAGTCTTCTTTCTCCACGCGCTTTAAAAAACGCGTGATTCTCACCTTCCACACATAGACCACGTGATCTCACCGCCTTGCTCGTGCGTTCGTTCATACGATTGAGTCATTTGTCCTAAAACATCTCCAGCTATATTTCGCCGCGTGTTCGTCTACTCACGAGCCTTGCGTGCGTCGTTGCCTTAAAATAACTACACAGTTAATATTTGAACTCTTTACAATTTTGTGGAGTCGCTATCTCAAGTCAAGGACATAAACTCACTGCCGGTTACGAACTTTACGACATTTAACAACTAACTAAAGCATTCACACTTGACTTCTGTAATATTTGGGACACATCACTATTGACTTTTTAAGTATCTTTCGACATTACCTGGACATTGAAAAAAACAGAATGATGTGAACTAAAAGTTTGACAATTAACTCTCAGCATTATGTAGAAATGATTGTATGGACATTGTTCCTGTTGATTAGTATGTTTGTGTTGAGGCTTTTTTTTTTTTTTTTGTCAATTTTGGGCCACAAATGGCCGGTCTATTAGCCAAGTTCTTGTAAATGCAAGCGGGGGACTCGATCCCAGGATGTGCAAGTGCCCATGTCTCTTGTGGACTTATCACATGCCATTAGGATAAATGCCCTTGCAAAAGAAAAAACACAGAGAGAAAGGTTTTGTTTCTGTAAAGGATTTATTTCTGTAAAAGACTCTTTTTCTATTGGAGTATTTGCCTGATTTGTGATCCACCGTTAACTTGAATTTTACTCTTCGACCCAAAAAAACTTGACCTCAAGTCTTTGGCTGTAAGCAGATACTCTAGCTTCAGGTTCTTGCCTGCGATGACGGTGGCTCCTTTCAAACGTTTTTCAACGGCTGTTAATCCCATTAACATAAGCTTGATTTCGAAACAAATAATTCAGCTCGGACGCAACAACACTATCAATTCCCATACTTTTTCAGAAATCAGTCGTGAAAGAGAAATTTTAGTATCTTCGATCATCTCGAAGCTTGATGAGTGTTTTGGTCTCGACCAAGTTAAACAAATTCATGGCCATGTTTTCCGTAAAGGTCTCGATCAAAGTTGTTACATTATCACCAAGCTCATTCGGACATTAACGAAGCTTGGTGTTCCAATGGATCCGTATCCTCGTCGTGTGATAGAGCCTGTTCAATTCCGGAACCCTTTTCTATGGACTGCTGTAATTCGTGGGTATTCTATTGAAGGTAAATTTGATGAGGCTATTGATATGTATGTATGTATGAGAAAAGAAGAAATTACGCCTGTTTCTTTCACTTTCTCAGCTATTTTGAAAGCTAGCGGATCGATGAGAGATTTGAGTTTAGGTCGTCAGTTTCATGCGCAGACATTTCGACTGACAGGATTTTGTTTTGTATATGTTGGGAACTCAATGATCGATATGTATGTGAAGTGTGAGTCTATTGATTGCGCACGTAAAGTGTTCGATGAAATGCCTCAGCGAGATGTGATATCGTGGACAGAGCTTATAACTGCGTATGCGAGAGTTGGGAATATGGAATCTGCTACAGAATTGTTTGAAACGTTGCCTACAAAGGACATGGTGGCTTGGACTGCTATGGTTACGGGATTCGCAAAAAACGCAAAACCTCAAGAAGCTTTAGAGTATTTTGATAGAATGGAGAAATCAGGAATTTATGCTGATGATGTTACTATAGTCGGATTCATATCGGCATGTGCACAGTTAGGTGCAAGCAAATACGCTGATCAAGCTGTCCAAATAGCTCAAAAATCTGGGTATTCTCCTAGAGATCATGTTGTTATTGGGTCTGCGTTGATAGACATGTATTCAAAATGCGGAAATGTGGAAGAAGCAGTGAATGTGTTTGAGTCGATGAGCAAAAGAAATGTTTTCTCTTACAGTTCAATGATCCTTGGTCTTGCTATGCATGGTCGTGCTCAAGAGGCTTTAGATCTGTTCCATTACATGGTGACACATACTAGAATAAAACCAAACACGGTTACATTTGTTGGGGCGCTTACAGCTTGCAGCCACACGGGTCTCGTTGATCAAGGACGTCAAATATTTGCTTCTATGCATCAAACTTTTGGTGTTGAACCAACGTGTGATCATTACACTTGTATTGTTGATCTTCTTGGCCGTGTAGGGCAGTTACAAGATGCCCTTGAGGTGATTAAAACCATGCATGTTGAGCCACATGGAGGTGTATGGGGTGCATTGCTTGGTGCTTGCAGGATCCACAAAGATCCAGACATAGCAGAGATCGCTGCAAAACATTTGTTTAAACTGGAACCAGACATTATTGGAAATTACATCTTGCTCTCTAACGTTTACGCTTCAGTTGGAGACTATGACGGCGTTTTAAGAGTACGAAAATTGATTAAAGAGAAGGGTTTGAAGAAGACACCGGCTGTTAGTTGGGTTGTAGATAAGAATGGTCGGACGCATAAGTTTTTTCCGGGAAACATGAACCATCCGATGTCAAACAAGATTCAAGAAACATTAGAAGAGCTTGTAGAGAGGTTAACAGTATTAGGGTATAAACCCGATTTAAGCTCTGTACCCAATGACATAAGTGATGATGCGAAGAGGCTAATACTGATTCAGCACGCTGAGAAGATGACTTTAGCTTTCTCTTTGCTAACTACAAGCAGAAATTCAACTATAAAGATAATGAAGAATTTGAGGATGTGTCAAGACTGTCACACGTTTATGCGTTTGACGTCGGAGGTTACAGGGAGAGTGATTATAGTGAGAGATAATATGAGGTTCCACCATTTTAGAAGTGGAGCTTGTTCATGTGGTGATTTTTGGTGAGAATATATATGATATATAGACATAAGCCGATCTCTTGAGGAGATTTTTCGTATGAAACAGGATCAGAGCTCTGTAAAATTGGAAATGTTTTGCTTCACACTCAAGAGATTCGTCGAATAATTCGAACGCATCTCGTGAAAACTTGAAGACTCGAAACCGAAACGCCATGAATTTGAATGTGATCATAGCGAATGTCTTTTCATGTCACTTAAATCTTGAGACAATGCTCATGGGCTTGGGCTGTCATGTCTTTATAGGCCCAATTAACATTTTGAAACTACATGGCCTACACAAAGGTATATTTTCTATTCGGAGAGCATCAAAAATTCATTTCTAACTTTCGATTTCTCTTTGTCTCAACAAGAGAATGCGTGTCGTTTTATGAAGCGACAAACAACATACAGTGTCTTTAAAAATCACGAAAACAGCAGAGACAAATCTATGGTGGGGCCTATCTCTACGCAAGTCAACAAAACGCACCGTCGCTGCAGATCAGTAGCGTCTCTTCTCGCCTAATTGAAATTCAACAAAGCTTAACAACGAAAAGTCACGAAAGCAAAGGAATCCAAAAACTTCAAAGAAAATTAGGGCTTCGAGTGATCGAAAGGTTACGTATTGATTGATCTTATATGAATTTTGGATTCAACATCTGTTCATTTAGCGAGAATATCTGAGGAATCAAAATTACTTGATGTATGTGTCATTTTCTGATCTCGATGTGTTGAAATTTAATGAGATTTGACGTTGTTCGATCTTGAGAGATCCTTGGTGTTTAATTTTGATTTGACCTTCCTAATTAGGAAAATTGTTATTGTTTCCTTGTGGGTTTTCGATGGGGTTTATAGTTTCCCACTCAATGTTTCTGCTAAGCTCTTAAAGCTTACTCATAAGTTCTTTTCAAGTGCTTATAGTTAGAATTCGATTTTGTTGTTAATGCGTTTCTCTGTGATTAAATCATGATTCCTTCGTTTATGTGCAATGTGACTTGTCTTCTGCTAGTGTTTTTGATTCAATGGAAATTTTCGCTTAATCATTTATCGTTTGCAGTTTGTGGGCGTTAACCGTTATTCAGACTTTCTAAGTTTTGAGGATGAAATTCTAGAAGAAAGTTTTTGCTTCCAAGCAGAAAAGAAATGAAGCGTTTTGTTTACATTAACGATGATGAAGCTTCGAAAGAGCTCTGTTGTGATAACCGGATCTCTAACAGAAAGTATACATTGTGGAATTTTCTTCCAAAGAACTTGTGGGAGCAATTTAGGTGATGTTTCATATGGTTTATGGTTCTAATGTTCTCAGAGATACCTTATAATTTCCCTTTCTCTGATCGAGATTTCCTGTCTCCTTTCATTTTTTCAGCCGGTTTATGAACCAGTATTTTCTATTGATTGCGTGCCTTCAGCTATGGTCACTTATCACCCCCGTAAATCCTGCAAGTACATGGGGTCCATTGATATTCATATTTGCGGTCTCCGCTTCCAAAGAAGCTTGGGATGATTACCACAGGTATCTATCAGATAAAAAAGCAAATGAGAAAGAAGTTTGGATCGTAAAAGAGGGGATCAAAAAGCATGTATGAATCACTTTTGCAAGATCTTCTCTTAGTAAATTTTTGAGGTGATAGTTTAGCTTAACTGTAGTAGTATATTGCTTGTAGATCCAAGCACAGGACATACAGGTTGGGAATATTGTCTGGTTGCGTGAGAATGATGAAGTTCCTTGTGATCTAGTTTTGCTTGGTACCTCTGATCCGCAAGGTGTTTGCTATGTAGAGGTAAACTTTCTGTCATGCATGTAATTAATTTATGACACAATTTTGTATTTTTTGGCTGATGCTGGTAAGTTTTCATGAGTACTTTCGGGTACACTAAAAGTAAATTCGTGCATGCAGACTGCTGCTTTAGATGGTGAAACTGATCTCAAGACAAGAGTCATACCCTCAGCATGCATGGGAATTGATTTAGAATTATTGCACAAAATGAAAGTAAGATTTCCAAAGAAAATAATTATATATTTCCAGGCGTTTCATGTTGTTTCCTATAAAAGGTTTGATGTTAAGTTATATATGTTTTCAGGGTGTGATTGAATGTCCTATTCCAGATAAAGATATCCGAAGATTTGATGCAAACATGCGCTTATTTCCGCCATTTATTGATAATGACGTCTGCTCTTTAACTATAAAAAACACTCTTCTCCAGTCCTGTTACTTAAGGAATACGGAGTGGGCTTGTGGAGTATCTGTCTACACAGGTAATATCTTATTGAATAGCTTTTCTTTTTTTTGGGTTTGAAATAGATTCCTAGCTCTCGTGACCATGCATTCTGGTTGTCCTGGTTAATTTTATGATTTTAGGAAATAATTTGATTATTTTCATACTTGTGTAGGCAACCAAACCAAGCTTGGTATGAGTAGGGGTATAGCTGAGCCGAAGCTTACTGCTATGGATGCAATGATTGATAAATTGACTGGAGCAATATTCGTTTTTCAAATTGTCGTTGTTTTGGTCCTCGGTGTAGCTGGAAATGTTTGGAAAGATACAGAAGCAAGGAAGGTTAGGTTCCTACTTAATTCTCATATAATGTCAAGCCCATAGTAAATCATTTAACCTTGTTTTTATATGATTGGGGCAGTTCTTAACTATCCAAAATATGTTTTTTTTTGTTTCAGCAATGGTATGTGCAGTATCCAGAGGAAGCTCCGTGGTATGAATTGCTTGTTATTCCTTTGCGGTTTGAGCTCCTATGTTCCATCATGATACCCATCTCCATTAAGGTAGTTATAACTTACTTGCTATTCTACGTGAAGATTCTGGTAGCGCCTTTGCTAGCTCTGGAGTGAAATATATAATGCATTATTATAAAATTTAACATTTCTATCTCTGCTAAGCATCTGGTTGATGTAATGTGGCAGGTGTCTCTAGATCTGGTTAAGGGTCTTTATGCAAAATTTATAGAATGGGATGTGGAGATGATAGATCAAGAAACTGGCACAGCATCTTATGCAGCAAAGTGAGTTCTGGATAGAGGCATACTACCTCAGTTTCACCTGCCTTAAACTCATTAGTTTTATGAATTTTTGCATTATGTGGCTTTTTTGTGTTGCAGCACAGCAATAAGCGAGGATCTTGGGCAAGTAGAGTACATTTTGACTGACAAAACTGGGACCCTGACAGACAACAAGATGATATTTAGACGATGCTGTATAGGTGGCGTATACTATGGGAATGAGAATGGAGATGCTTTAAAAGGTTTAGAATTTTTTCCTTGTGTATTATGTAGGCAGTTTATTGCCCTCCCAATTTTTGTGGATGATATCAATTTATGACTTTTTTAAGCATCTGCATCTGCCAGTATGCATCAAAGAGTATTATTTCTTACTAATCCTGATGCATCTTTTTGATCAGATGCACAACTTCTTAATGCCATCACCAGTGGCTCTACAGATGTTATCCGATTTCTTACAGTTATGGCCATCTGCAACACAGTTATACCTGTACAGAGGTAATTTCAACTACTTGGAAATATCCATAATATTTGTTATTGGAAAAGATGTCATAGATTGTATTTAAGCTGTATATATATATTTTTGTGGGTTTCCGTCTGATAGCAAAGCTGGAGATATTGCTTACAAGGCACAATCTCAGGATGAGGATGCTCTTGTCATTGCTGCTGCAAAGTTGCATATGGTGTTTGTTGGCAAAAATGCAAATCTTTTAGGTAATAGTCATCTGATTTCAGTTTTGTTTTTCATGGAATAAATATATATATGAAAAGTATTCATCATTTGTCATTTTCGCCTCTTTATTTTTCGCAGAAATTAGATTTAATGGTTCAACTATTCGTTATGAGGTACTGGAGATTCTTGAATTCACTTCAGATCGAAAAAGAATGTCAGTGGTAGTTAGAGATTGTCAGAATAGGAAAATTATTCTTTTGTCAAAGGGTGCAGATGAAGCAATCATTCCCTATGCATGTGCTGGTAAGTTGACATATTTCTTATCAATATGAGACTAGCAAGAATTATTCAACTGTAAATGTTCTTGCAGACAATGACCAATTATTTCACACTGCTTTTAGGTCAGCAAACCCGGATTATTGGTGATGCTGTTGAACACTATTCCCAGCTGGGTCTCCGAACATTGTGTTTGGCTTGGCGTGAACTGGAAGAGGATGAGTATCTTGAATGGTCAGTGAAGTTCAAAGAGGCTAGTAGTCTTCTGGTTGATAGGGAGGTAACTGTAGAAATCGTCTCTTTCTGTTGTTCACTATAAGCAATTGTGAAGCTTGATTCGTTTAAACCTACAGCTTAACTGGCTAAATTGATGCACTTGATTTCCTCAAAATGATGTTTCTTTCTCATGTCGCAGTGGAGAATTGCTGAGGTCTGTCAAAGGTTAGAACATGATCTTTATATATTAGGGGTCACTGCAATAGAAGACCGCTTGCAGGTAAAACTTTAAAAGTCCGGGACATAGATAGTTTCACTATGTAATATGATGCAACACTATAAATAGGAGAGAACTCTCTTTACACATTTTTTGCCTTATTTACTCAGGATGGTGTACCAGAGACAATCGAGACACTAAGAAAAGCAGGGATAAACTTTTGGATGCTGACCGGAGATAAGCAGAATACAGCTATACAGATTGCTCTTTCATGTAATTTTGTCTCCCCAGGTTTGTTGGAAATTGGAATTCTTACCTCTTTTATTTTGGTAGAAAGCTTTGCGTATTGCTACTTATCATTCTTTTTTATCGTTCTCGTCTTTATATCAGAGCCTAAAGGTCAACTTCTGTTGATTGATGGAAAAACTGAAGAAGATGTTTCTCGTAGTTTGGAGAGGGTTTTGCTTACAATGCGAATTACACCTTCAGAACCTAAGGTTCACCTTAAATGCTAATTGAACATAGTTGAAATAATATCTATCACCTACATCAAAGAATAATTTTTATGGCTTGTACAGGACGTGGCATTTGTTATTGATGGTTGGGCTCTTGAAATTGCTTTGAAACACCATCGCAAGGATTTTGTTGAATTAGCTATACTTTCTAGGACAGCCATATGTTGTCGTGTCACACCTTCACAAAAAGCGCAGGTACCCCACTCAACTTTAGATGCTATCGTTTCTTGTTATGTGCATCCAAGTATTCAATATCTCCTGTTACGAAATGGTTATTCGATGCTCATCTTATTTAAATGTTTTGGTTGAACTTTCGTAATTTTGCAGTTAGTTGAAATCTTGAAATCCTGTGATTATCGAACCCTGGCTATTGGTGACGGTGGAAATGATGTAAGAATGATTCAACAAGCTGATATCGGGGTTGGCATCAGCGGAAGAGAAGGGCTGCAGGCAGCAAGAGCTGCAGATTATAGCATTGGAAGTAAGATATTTTTTATATTAAGTTGAATATGATTATAATATATGTTTTTTCGTATACAAATATATTATCCATATCTCAGGATTTAGTAGCATGTATAGGTTGTTTTTGCCGGTTATGACAGTTTCTGATTGGTTCCCGATGAACTATCTTTGATTTCAGGATTCAGGTTTCTTAAAAGACTGATTCTTGTTCATGGGAGGTATTCATATAACCGGACAGCATTTTTGTCCCAGTATTCCTTCTACAAATCATTGTTGATATGCTTCATTCAGATTTTGTAAGTTTATTATCTCAGATATGTTCTCAGTAAATAGCATCCAGGGTTGTTCATGAAATACTGACAACAGAATCTGTGTAGCTTCTCGTT